>OENT01003314.1:0-13343 GCA_900239685.1 Rotaria macrura | reverse complement strand
CGTATCGATCACATACCACCCGAGCTCTCCTCAAAATCTGTCACTCGTCTGGCAGCGAAGGCACTTCTTCGAGAACTTCTACATACAACATCAGAGTCAATAGATAGAAAGCATGTCGTTGATGTTTCGCTCAAGTATGGTATCCTTTGTCAATATACAGCTTTCATTGGTGTCGAACGACGGATTAGAGCTCATAGTGAAAGCAATACGGACATGAAACTTCGAGAGGTCCCAATTGTGATAAGTCCGAGCGTAATACAACAACGGCATAGCGTACAGTATCCATGTCATGCGGCTATGGAACGCATGCGGGAAAACATCGATACTAATTTGGACAGAAGCGCAGATATACGTATCCTAGAAGATAACAACTTTTCAATAGGAAGGTCTTTTCATCAGTTTAGCTGGAGCTCTGCACCACTTAAACTGAGAAAGACGCTTATGAGTGGGCTCGACTCTGCTTGGCAATCATCCGCCGACTATATCTCATCAATGTTTACCAAAAAGAGTGCTGACCCACCTGTATCTTCTCATCTTACAAAAACTACACAATCGGATAGTCTATTACAGAAGAAAATGGAAATCGTATGGCCAAGAGATGAAAAAGAACTGGTTTCCCGCTTCATTGAACAACAGAAATATGACGGACTGTGGGTATTAACAGAGCATGATATCAAGCAACTGACCGGGAAATCTCTGAATGACTTCTCGTCTCCGATGATGAACTCAGTCCATATGAGATATCGAAATTCAATAATCACAACAGCTTTGGTTATTGGTTTGCTCGAGACACGATGCCTTTCGAATAAAAGACTTTGGCAAGCTCTGGTAATGAAAGCCTGCACACGACTCAAAGAATTACTTGGAGGAGACGAAACAAAATTGCAGCAGTTATTGAAAGACATTCGAGATCAACTACAGTAATGATCTGTTGAATAGTTTTTTTTTCTGTAAAACTAATTCCTTCTTCATCCGTTTAATTGCTTTATCATTAATACAAACATTATTTCTATTTGCATATCGTACCTTAATGCAGGAATTTCTTAATCTCTAGTCAATTCAAATGATCAGCTAATTAAGATAGAACGAGTAGGAATGCTTTGGTAAACTTGATTACTCACTACGCATCAAGTTTGAATCTTTCTCAAAATTAAGCAATAATTACTTTGAAGACTTCTAGAAAAAAGACTATAAGTATCGATTGGAGCCTTCTAATCGCTCACATCGATCATTCTTTAGTACTTTTTCTGAAATGCAATTAAAACTGATTAGTCTACTGATGATCCCACACAATAAATCCAGTTAGAATGTAAAATTATGATCGGCTAAGAGTTTGAATGGTATTTCTCATCCATCTACTGATTTGTGGTTCTATTTCTAAATGATATCAATATCAATGTTCTGTACTATACAGTTTTGATTTCATCCAGACATTAACGAGGAGCCATTTCTTGATATGGATCATTGTTATAAAAAGCACATTATTCGATATACTAAGAAAAAGGATAGGAATTATTGACTGGTCTTTTCAATAGTCTAACTTAATGAATAGTCAACTTAATCATCGTCAGCATATCATTCTCCTTCAGGATACTTATAATTGGATTGTGAAATATGTGCATATACCCATCGGTATTAAAAATATCAGTATATGCCAGACAATAGTTCGGGGAAAATATGTGCATCGACGAATATAAGATTCATGATAGACCATAACGTGTATTTCTTTTACGTCGTGGTAGACTTGTTCAAGATTGGCAACTAAGTCTTGATGTTGACTCATAAAAGCATTGGTTTGCGTTACAGATGTATGAATCGGTATCACATAGAAAGCATTAGAGGTTGTCATGCGATTATCGTGATACATTCGACGGCTGAAAAGTCTGCCATTTCGTTTGAAAACAATTATATTATAAATAGATACACCAATATAAAGAAGACATATAGCATACGTAACAGTTAATAATGGCTTTAATTTGGATTCCATTTTTGTAGTCTGCTTTAGTATTGAGCTAGTGGAACCAGCAAAAATAGCGAGAAGAAAAGCTAATATTGCAACCAATCGATACAGTAAAAAATGTCCTCCTCGCATGAATGATTTTTGTTTCTCGTCAGGATCTGCTAGTGAATTGAAATTATCTACGGCCCAATTATATGGTGATGGATATGTTTTCCGAATCTTAATATTGACTCCAACGTCTCGAATAGGACCTTGAGTGACTTCAACATTTTCTCCACGGGCGTAGGTATTGCCATCCTCATTATAGAAAACCATGCCTGATTGTTTAGTCATAAATGGGTTGTTATTGGTCGCAAGTGGATGAACAGCATTCGAATGTATTAGATTTGATGGCACCATCGGATACGAACTCATGTTTGATTAAGACCGCAAGAAAAAGTTGACGATAATCGTTTATTGAATTTATTGGCTGTTACTGATAATTTTGGAATGAAATCCTTTTTATATATTCAAATTTTACGAGTTGTGTAAAGATATTTATATGGTAGCGTATTATGCTAAGTAGCCATAAAAATAAAAAGGTCTCGACCATAAAAGGTTTCCGAGAACGATTGAATTACTGTTTGGATTACATAAATATTCAAGTTTATACTATGTTATTTGTACATGGGATCAATGAAAAAGTCTCGATAACCAACTAACCAATAATGTTGAATATTTTTTCTTTTTAAACTATTTTGTCTATCAAACATAGTTTACATTAAAAAATTTTACTTTGTCGCAAATGCAAATGTAATCGTTACGGTGGGAAGGTGTGGGTGTGGATGTAGGATTCGTCTCAGTGAAAATTTCGGATTAAAAATTGTATAATTGTCCAACACAATCTAGATCTCGATCTGATTCGTAGATTTGTCTTTGTTTTTTTCACATTAAGCCAATTTTCTATTCTGGATTTTTCATTAAGCGGACGGGAAGGAGTTGTTCATCAACAGAAGCGCACTCACTCACAATAAGCCACATGTGGTTATACATATTTATAATGACTGATGTGGGACAACTACTTATAACTTAGGTCCAAACAAATATCTTTGGATTCACTTCTTGGAAATGACAGTGAATCGTAGCTGACGGATTCTAACCGATGATCAGGTCTTACTGATCTCAATCGCTTTGGTTCCTACACTTTCAGATTCTGCTTTAGAATAAAGCCCTTTGTCGATTTTAATCAGCACAACTAAAGACATTCCTATTGTCAATTATTTCTCTCTCTCTCTCTTTTTCGAATGTCTCTGATTTATTACGCCCTTTCATGGATGATTAGAATTGTACTTTTATCTATCAAATATTGTTAGAGAGCTTTATAGAGATCGTAACACTTGTTATTGCTTTATAGGGATATATGTAAAAGCTGCAAAGCATCGAGAGAAGGCATCATTCAAAAAGTCAACTTAGTTTATACAACATCTCTTGTCTGGAGTACAACATTGAATGACTTCAAGTAATCAAACTAACCATGGAGCACCTGATGCCTGGGCTTGAAATATTACGCTATCGTATGAAATCTTTCATTGGATGTTTTCTTTGTGATTCATTATATCGAATTGATATATCATCTATGGTTCATTTGACTGCTTTGACGACATGAAAATGTATCTATGTGATCTTTTTTGTCCATGTGTTCTTTTCGGAGTTATGTGAAACGATCTTCAAGTGCAACTAATTACATGTGTTCAGAATTTTATATGTAAGCAATCACTTGATTCGTACATGTGCGTAAATGGAGGTGTATCCAAGCGTTAGGATAAAGGATCATTTCCATCTGTAAGAAGGATGTGGAAATCGACCGATAGTAAGTTTTCATATCCGATATGCTCTGTGTGCAGAAGCAAGAGAATTAAACGTTCGGGACGAGTATTAATTCAATCGGAATCGTTAAAGATATTCACTATTATTTTTGATATTGCATGGAATAGCTTACACGAGCAAAACTATATGAATTAAGTCAGTAACTAAGAGACTAGTCTAGTTTATGGTTCTGTATTCAGTGAGTTCAAGTGAAGAAAACTGTTGAAAATCTCTGTAGAAATAACGTTGACGATCATGTTTTCTTCCCCAAATAGCCGAACTTAAGCGTTCCGACGTATAGTGATGCCAAATATATTGATATGTGGCTTCTCAGATATTCTGCTTTGCTTTTTATTCTGAGAAGCACACGGGACAAGAAACTATAAACTACTACATAAATAGCAAGGTGACATTGTTTTAGTGGAGTATGCTATCTTTGCAGAACATTTGATATGAGACAGACTGTTGATCGAACCCACTGAATGGATTCTTCACACTTTAGTTTCCAAAATACGGTGCTTCTATCTTAGAGGCAAGATTGATCTTTTTAACCAAAAGGAAAGTTTCAATTAATCTAAACTATTGGCTTGTACATATGTGATTTAGGTGTTGCACTACCCGTTTTATCTTCCTTACTTTTTTACGCATGAAAAACTATGATTGAAGCTGTTGCACGAATGTTGATTCGATAGAGGGACCAGAGATGGGATAGGTTGGCACTTTTTCTTAAACGACCGAATGTTAAAGATTTGGTAATCAAACCGAGTTCAGAGAAAGCTTAGTTTGCTGGATTTTCATTAGGGTATTAGTGATTTAGATATAAGCAACAAAAGTCGAACGGTACCAGGTAATAGCGATCAATATTTGGAGAATACAAAGAATACTGATTATTAAGTGGATCTTCTTGATCTATTATACTTCTTCACTTTTCAACAAATCAAAAAAACGATAGGAGATCATATAGCAGTTATAAACAACAAGTAATTGTTGTACGATTTTACTTTTTTCTTGTTCTGTATCACTGAAGCAGATCATAAAACTCAAATTAAAAGATTATAAAGATTCAGTCTAACCGAGCAGGACCAAACGGACAGAATACTTAAAATTCTTTAAGCAAAGAAAGTTCATTTCACGTCGTTTTATTTTTAGCCAAAACACTTCATTATAGTAGTGAGGGGTAGATTCAAAGCAGAGATCCGACAATCGTCGAGTTTACTTGCTTCGTCTCGCAACGCCACGAGGCGAGGCGAATCGGCATTTTCAGCACCGCGGCGAGCACGAGTTGACTTTGTAAATCGCCCAGTCGACTCGCCTATACTTAGAATGTTATTTTTGATAAATAAATGAAAAATCTTTAAGGATATCTTTCGATTTTGTGCAGCTCTTTCTAAGCGTTTCCATTTGTAGTGAAGTTTATCAAATCGGAACAATAACTTAGTGTGCAGGGTGTCACAACAATCAGCTTAAGAAAGAAAACTGTATATCTCTACAGAGTGATGAACAAATGATCTGATATTTTTCGTGATGGTAGAGGATACTTCCAAGTTTCTATTCAAGTGGTGGCAGCTTATTAACACACTTGAAAGCTAGCATCATCAACTTGAATACGGAGTCTGACCTTTTCCAACACACTTCTATCAGTCGTCAACCACAAAAAATAGAAATGTATCCCAAAGTTTATTCTCAAATTCTAATTTTTAGAGATTGTTATACTGATCATTTTGGTTAAAAAATTGTTCTATCCTCCCAGGTCGAACGATACGGACCGTTGAGTGGACACAGTTATACGGACCGTAACATCATTAATATAGGGTCGTATACGGCAGTATTTTCACAGCACACGGCTCCGTGTACGGTGCTATTTCTGGGCACAGTAATAAAGGATCTTATACTGTGAAAATACGGCCGTATACGGCCCTATTTTAATGATGTTACGGTCCGTAGAACTGCGTCCACTAAACGGTCCGTAATGGATATCCGTTTTGATCGACCTGGGCTCATCAAGAAATAAAGGTATCAGAGTCATAGTAATTACTAAAAAATGTCGTATGATTTGACTAGCACTATTTGCCGTTCTCCAATATTTTGACTCGGAGAATACCTTTTCTTGATGAACATAGAACATCTGTTAACTAAAATGATCAGCAAATAAGACCTCTAAGAATATGATTCTTTAGTAAGTTCTCGAATAGCGTTGCTAATTTGTTCATTGTCCAGAGGAATACTTTATCAAACTTCAACTAAAGTCACTGGTTTTTTTCAGATCTTTTTCAGTGCAAACAGATTTTAGACGATTTTGCGAAGTTAGTTAAAATAGAGAAAACTCAAGGATTCAAATAAAGTATTACATAATTTTGAAAATCTAAGAACAGACGAATTCGCATCGGATTATAGAAACCCTAAATTTATAGTTTATATTTCGCATAGAAATGCCAATTTTTCTCTTTTAAATTAGTGATAATAAGTCTAATTGATGTTATTGAACCTTTTACTGGTGAAAAAAAACTTTGAAGTATCTCTACCATTAGAAAAAAATTATTTCATTTGATCATAATCCTGTGCACCTATGCAGTTTTCCTTTTGCTAGATGATCTTTAGCACACTCTGGATACACGTAGATTTAATTATTCAGTCTAGTCCAACTATTGCACTGACGCAGTTCTCAGAGCATTGTTTACACGCTCAGTAAAAAAAGCCATGATCTTTGTTTATTTGATTCTCATTAATATTTTTGTTCTTTTAAATTATTTAAATTTATAAAATGTTCTTTATTTGACTGTATAAAATAAAAAGATGGTGGTTGTTATTGGTGGTTGAAAAACTGCCTAAAAATAACAATTTTGTTTTAAACGCCAGGCGAGACAAGGCGAGGCGGTGACGAGTCGCTTTTTTGATTGACTCTCGGATCTCTGATTCAAAGTGTTACCTATGTGTGGAATAGTGAAAGAAAATCAGCGCACTACTCTCATAAACGTTCATCAAATTTTCGATTCAATCGATTAATATCATCATCACTTGCACACATTTTCTGAATCAGCTCGCTCTGATACAATGGTTGTAATGCTGGTGCTGTCAGAATTTTTCATTAGGACGGCTCAGCCCTCCTCGCTATCTAACAGTGCTTCTTTTATTTTGATAGATGACAGCTCACCCAAGTAAAAGAATTAAGTCAAAAATTAGATATGAATGGATCGCAAAAACTATCAAAATATATTATACTCGTATGCTTTTAATAGAATTTCTTCTACAATAACTGAAAAAATAATCTACTACGCTGGCTACAACCTATTACAAACTAATTTTAACATACTGTTTCTAATGATAATTGAAAATATCTTCAGCTGATTTCGATCAATTCACACGGCTGTCATTAGCAGAAATATTACCGCTAATCTCTGAAAATTTTCCAAAAAATACTTCAATTTTCTCTTTATTTTTTCCCTTTCGAGACACCTGTTTCGATTAGTGGCAGTTGTCATCTTCTTTTTTTCATCGATTATAGTCGACATTAATTTGAACGATCAATTAAACCGCGAGCTTTTCAATTATTTTTCATTGAAACCTATCAATACTCGTTTAAAATTCTATTTTTATTCCAGCTCCGACTTTACAATGGCATCTGGACTGAGCCTTATCTTAAATCATCTTGCATAAGAACTTAAAATGCTTTTTTGAGGGTCAAGACTCTGCAATTCACTATGGTTGCCGTCGCCACCAGCGGTTTTCTATAAAACAATTTGAAAACTACTCTAGAGTTAAAGATCGTTGGGACTTTAAAAAGAATTTTGGATCGAAAGAATCCAGCGGTGCCTCCCATACTCCCACCCGGCCCTCTTCGTGTTGCCACTAGATGCTTGATATTGATTCAATGATATTGGACGTTCTTTTATTGCTGATATCGATAATTTTGTTTACGTGACAAGCAGTATTTCTCATAGCAGGTGTATCAAGCAGAAATAAAATGTACAGAACATCTGCTGCTTCTGGTTAACACTTTGCTCCAGAAACCAATGTGTACGCACTGCGTACTACGCAGTACGCTCTGCAAAAACCATTTACACTTTGATTCTAGAACCTCGATAACTGTATAAGATATTAGCTTGTGAACTGTCAATTATTTTTGTTGTTCGAACTCGTTTTCTTATCTTTTTTTGTAAAATATTGTGTCAGATTATAAAACAGTATGTCTATTTGTTATTTATTTATAGGGGGATGCAAACAAAGAGATCGGAGTGAGCGACTTAGTCCGTCCGGTTCTTCTTCGCTTTAATTACATCTGCACACTAATTGGTGTGAATCACATACGCAACATGGCGTGAGGGCGCTATGATTAAATTGAAATGCCGCTGGTCCAAAACTTCGAGAAATCCTCAGCGAAATTTTCTTCTGACAGGTGCCTCTTATATCCCCACCACAATTATGCTACCCCTGCTTATTTGCTTTCCAAATCTTAATTTAAATTCAACGCGACAAGGCGAACAATATTTTTTGGCTTTTAGATCGAAAAAATTGGTTTCAGTACGCTTTTCACACTTTTGTGCCAAAAACAAAGTGTAAACGTACACTTTGCTCGTATGTGTAAAGTGTACATGAACATTTTGTTTTAGATTTCTACTGGAAACTCTGGTGACAAGATTACTCTTAGTTTCATTAGCTTCGGCAGTTCTCACTGTTGTTCATCATCTATTTGATGTTATTTTAGATTTAATCAATGATTCAGAATATCACACATACATCGTTTAAGGTAACAATTGAATTGTTGACTTTGCTGCTACATGTCTTTCTGCGCGCTGTTTATTTTTGTGAATCTCATAAAGTAGTTCTCTTGTTATTGATAATGATGATGTATCGTTATGCCTTTTTTTGTTGTTGTTTAAATATTGTATGCAACCGATGCACGAGTTCAGTCCGTTTATGTACCATGATTTATTATTTTTTTCTTGAAACCATTGGGTATTATTGACCAATGTTAAAATTACTGTCGATATTGTTTGAGTAAATGCTTTTCTTGTTTGATTTCGGTGCTGCATGTTGGAAATCTGATAATGTATTTAGTATTAATGAATTAAGTTGTGAAGCAATAAAACACAATCAATTCATAAATGATCATAGCCAAAAGTCTGATGAATGTGCTCAATCTTTCTACTACTGTTGTCGTTGTTATTCACAAAAATTAGATTTAGTTGAACTGCTATCACTATCATCATTATATTCATCAGTAACAGCAAGTATTACTTCACCAACTTCAACATAATCCAATTTTCGATTCTTATGATCATCATCATAGATATCACTTGCTATTCCTTATAGACTACAAGTATAGAGTCTATAGAAACAGAAACTCAAGTCTGTCTGTAACATGCAATACAAGTGACCATACTGATGATAAATATGACCGTAAAAATGATAAGACAATTACAACTATGGTAAAAGTTAGGGTCTGGATGAGTATGACTGTTGGTATGAGTGTCTAGCAACTTACAATATACACAGGATAGACAAGAAAATAAATATAATTAATTTTTATAGAATCATGTATTTTTACTTTCTTTGGCTGTTGATCGGAAAATAGAAAATAAAGCATATGGTTTATTCGATAATTGAATTTGATGACAGATAATTCGTTATCGTGTCGTTTCAACTGTTGACATGAATGTTGATATCCGGTTTAATCGAAGCAAACATTCAAATTACTACATCTACACTCACACTGTGATGCCATTTCTCTAGCTAATTTTATTTTTCTCAAAAGTTCGTTTGTTTCATAATCATGTCAATTACAACATCCGATTGTTGAAAACGTGCCTTAATTATCTTGATGTCTATAAATGATTCGATGATTGACAGATTGCACAGGTCGATAGACTTTTCTCAATACGTTATTACGAAGTAAATTTAAGTCTTCTTCTAATATTGGAATGATGTCCCGAAAGATTGTCCATATAATACCTTCGGTGCATGGTGGTGTTGTCAGACTACCGATGTAACGGAAAAACTGCTTGCCATCAATATTCATCAATTGACTCATATTGAACATACAATCGACAGTATCTCCAATATTTTTCAATTTACTTGCAGCAGTTACATATACTTTCCATTGAACATTTTCATTGTCAGATGAGTCCGTAATGCCAAAAAAGAATCCTAATACGGCAATTTGTCCAGTTTCACTATTCTTGTGAACGAAATGTGCTTCGGCTGGAAATAAATTCCCATCGATTTCATGTTCGGATCCATGTCTATCGTTTCGACCCCAGTGCAAATGAAAATTAACGAAATGAAATTTATCAGTCAAACCACCCCCTGTTATCCACAAATCGGATTGAGCTTGATTTTCAGTCTTTTTTTTCAATGTTGCAGCTACCTGGTGACCATTATTTGTTAGTGTCAACAATGTTTGACTCATGTAATCAGGTGAAAAGACGAATGGTGGATATGGTTGAGCAACAGTTCTTATCGAAACTATGTTGATAGGTGATTGACAAGAGCCACTTGCAGCTGGAAAATGTTCCGGCCATGCAGAAGGATTATCATAACTCCAATGATCATCAGATTCGTCGGCACAAGACATGATGATAACCAAGCTAAGTCTGTTTACCTATGTGTAATTGTATAAATGAATGAAAGGTGAAGTGTTCAGAGAAACAGAAAAATGATTCTTTCTTCGTTTTTTCTCTCTACTGCACAGCTGGTTTTACACTTTCGAGGCGTCGTTCTTTTTTCTCTGCAGCAACGCATTTCTTTAATTATGCAAGCAAAACATAATTAAGAAAATATCGATCACATAGTTTCTTTTTTTCTCTTCTCCTCTGTACAACGTAGATGCGTCGATAAGTTTCATGAAGAGTTACGCACAGTGGAGGCGTATGCATTTAAAACTGACAGCTAATTAAAGCCATTAGCGTAATATGTTGTGTTCCTATCTGATATGATTCGGAGCGTGTTTATCAACTGATAAACTACAAGGAGAAATACTAGACACATGTGAATTTATTAGCAAGTAATGTAAAAAAAAACAGTTGTCATTACAAATTATGAATAAAATAAATTCAAAAACAAGAACATTTCAAGCTGTGGATGAGAACGTGGGTCAAGTTATTCTATTCGTTGAGAGTCACACCCTCAACTTTTTGAAATAAACCGTTTTTTTTAAATTGTTCCGTTCTTTTCTAATTGAGAATGTTTGCTCATGGGAATTTTTGTATGAACGTAAATCGTTTCAAATGGAAAGTAATACTTTTCATTATTATCAATCGATGAAAAAAAGAGCTTGAAAACAACAGAGCGAGTAATAGTTCTAAATACTATCCACAGGGAGAGTCATGAGTAAGTATATTGTTTTCATTTTCATTTATGAAACGACGTTATCAACAACTAGATCAAAAATTTTATCTTAACACATGCGTTTACTGAGAATTAGAGTAGAAATATCTCGAGGTAATTTCATTTTCATTGATATAGAAGTCGTACGTTGATGAACATGACTATCGATCTTCAATATTTCATAATCGTTTTGTAATATTAAGATGATCGATATATAATAAGTATTTTTAACATTTGATGTAACTTTCGTGATTATACTTGTCATTGATGATTGATTTTGTTTTTGATGTATGTGAGAATATGGGGTGCGGATGAATGCTGACAAAATGAAAATATCCACATTCACACACTATTGAGGTCAGAACTGAGGGTTGAATTGCATAGGAAAATCGTCTAAATCCCTATACGTTAATTAAACGAATAGCTTACTCTAACGTTCACCTCTGGATTGATTATCGATGAAATATATGTAAAACGAGAAGTATTTATGTTATTTTCAAAATCTGTATTTCCTTTATTGTCAAGAATCATTCGACAAACGATAGACTAAGCGTTATATAGAGCACGAATTCCGAAAAGACGAGAAAAGTTTATAATTCGCTCTATCACAAAGTTCTATTCATTGATGTTTCAATTTAGTCGAACAGGTAGGTCATGGTTCGAAGCATCAGTTAAGATTTGACAAATTTTCTAAAATACCATTCATAGCCGGCTTGATAGTTTTGATTATCGAAATGTAAGATGGAATCGAAAAATGAATCAATAAAACTATCCCCATATGAAAAGCTTGTCGAGTACATGGAATGCCACACTTAGAAACGAACGCAGACGTTCTTGAATCATACGTCTGATAGAATGAATTCTTCATCAAATATGTCTGTAGAGGAAAAGATTATTGTTGGTAGGAAACATAAGCATTAGTTCGAATCATTGATCGTAACTTAGACGATGGATAAAATGATTCTAATTGTTCACTTGTTTCAATGGAGATCAATTTTCGTTCAATTGATAATATCAATTCATTGTGATGATGTGCATGATTACGTAATAGGGCTTCTTGTGCCATGAAGTCAGACATAGCATTTCCCAGTGCATATTGTTCTGTACAAAAGCTTGATCCAATGAAATCTGGATTTGGATCTTGATACATTGTAAATGGTGTTGGTTCAATCCACATTGTCCATGCGTTTTTCCGTGGGTCAAGAAATGTTTTCATACATGATGACTTAAAGCCCGTGAAACATGCTTGCGGTATAAATGTTTCTTGATGTTGCCGTTTCCATCTGTTGACAAACGCTGGATCGTACATCACATGATCAAGAGTGAAATAAAATAATCGTTCAGAACGTCGAAATTCTTCTAAATATGGTGTCAGATCTTGATAAACAATAGTATCTGAATCCATCCAGTAGATTTCCTCAAAACTATGATCGAGAAACATAAGAATATCTAATTTATATTGTGTCGGATTCTAATTCTTGAAATGTGGTGTCTTAGATCTTTTTTTACATAAAATACGATGATGATAAGTTTTTGGAATAGAAAACATGGCTTTATCTCTAGTATCATCATCTTCCACCAATAGACCAAACATGACTTCTGGTGTCACTCTTAGAAATGAATTTATGGCATTTATTGTCATGTTCGTATATCGTGCGCTGCTATCAGAGAAATAACATACAATTGATGAAAGTAGAGAAAGTTTATTGATTGCATGCTTATATGTTCCTAATATTGTAATAGATCGTGACATATCAAGACTGTTTTCTTTATTTACGTTTAACCATCGATGTAATGCCATATTAGCCATTCTTTTGTTTGGTATTCGATGGCTCGAATGGCAAATGATGTCTTGAATGATGTTACAATTTAAATTCAAGAATGCATCTTGATGACACATATATCGGAAATTATCAGCTACGATATCAATAGCCGATTGGCCCACTCGTAGCCAATCTTGTTGTAATTCATTTTCCATTGTTAACAATAGTAAACAATTCTTAGCATCGATATTTGTACTGGCTAGATTATGTTGTATAGTTTGAATAAGCGTTGGTATTTGATAGGTCGTAGCAATTTTGAAATAACAATTTCAATTGTTTATGATCTAGAGAACTTGGCATTATGCCAGTGTAGAGATATTTAAACATAATAAGAAAAAATTGAAAAGTCATTAGCTTTCACTTGTACTTCGGCTGGAATTTTCATGGTATCT
>OENT01003313.1:0-13348 GCA_900239685.1 Rotaria macrura | reverse complement strand
CGCTCAATCAAACTCACTGAGGTTTATGCCCGTAGAAAATTTCAGCTCAATCCGTTGAGCTATCCCTCAGATATGACCGCACTAAAACCCCTTTGATGAATATCGTCACTTTTGGAGTTTTCCGTAAAATGCTCATAAAATATCGAAAAATCAGTGTTTAAAAACCAGCTTTCGGCAATATTCGTAGAACTCTTTTCTCTACAACGAGATTAAAATTGAGTGAAATCGAGCGATCTCGATTAAGCAACATTTGTGAAGATAAGTTGTTGCTTAGGTGAACTGACTCTTAGAACGACGCATATTTTCTTCATTTGGCATGGGAAATGCATGTCTTTACGGGGAAAAAATTGAGTTTTTCCACACCAAACTTCTGAATTTTTTCAATCTATCCAAGAGAACAATTTATTCTAATTTGATAGTGATACAGGACTGGGAAGTGATAAGTCGCAAGTTCAAGTAGCCCTCAAGAATTCGTTAGTGGTTCCCTTAAATATCCTTCAAAAACTCGCGAGCAGTATGTACAGGCAGTAGTTCGAAATTTGAATGTAGTTTTAAAAATAATGCCAACCTAATGCTTACAGAGAGCATTAATTAACTCTAATGCTATAATGCCTAGGTATTAATTAATGCTAATGCCAATAATACAAAACATTAAGTTAAAAAAATAACTCTAATGCTTCGATATTAGCATTTTTCTTAACTTAATGCCCATACGACAGCCCTAGTATCTATCATTTAATCTTTCGCGTCACATGTCTACAGAAGCTTTAAGTGTCTACATTGGCTTATCTAGCGTGTTTGCGGTTATGAACAGCACACACGTCTGCTGAACCCCTAAGGCTGCAACTCTACACAAAGTACTAACTGATAGTCTTGCATTGAAATATTCTCTGTAGAAGCATGCTCCCACTTTTATATTCACTGTAATTTTATATCAGAAGTAGCGCGATTACTACCGCCATAAAAAGAACCATGCTGGTTCAGCATCACACAAACTGCAAAGTCGAACAAGCAAACCCATGCCAGAGTGTTGTTAACAATGAGAAAAAGATAAAGTTATCTGTTTCATTGTCCTTTTCCGATTAGGCATACTGTAAAATCTATTGATTGCCGAACAAAATCTCCGTAGAAAAATCTCGCACACAACTTCTTCTTATTTCCCACGTGAGTACTCCAGGTCTTTTTGTTTACATCACACACATCCCCAAGAACTATTGTGAAATCAAACCGATGATGCAGCGAGTCGTTCTGTATTCTTTGAATATAGGATAAGTAGCAGTCTCTTCATCTTGGACAAAGAAAATGTCCATGAAACTCTACTTATAGCAACAAGTAGAACAAGTTTCCCTCTACGACAACCGATTCAGATTTTCTCTGTTAAATTTCATGTATTGAACGTTCGGTGGATGAGTTCTTTTCAGTGCATGTTGTTCGTATTTTAAGTTCTGTCTAAAATTCTACCATCCTGCATTACACTGAAAAACCAAAATGAGCATCTAGCTTGGTGATCTTCTTTGAGATCAAGGTACTTTGTAGGACAACACCTGTCTCCGATTGCGTCGAAAACAAAAAGATTTCGACAGAATTTTTCTAGTGAAAAGGACGCATCATCACTATCTCAAAATAGAAATGATTAATTTTCATTTCTCTTTTACCGCCCGTCGGAAGTTGGTAGTGATATACAATAAGAGATAGGTTTCAATCGAGTTCCAGATAGTCCCAGTTGAATTCAGCCAGACGACGACTGACATACTCTTAATACATAAAAGTGTACGGTATTATGATATTCTGGTGCATCACTTTCTCAAGCGAGATTTGGATAGCTGACCGATAGACTATGTTTAATATGTTGAAGCGTATTTTCATAATACCCTCACGGGCGAAAAAAATGGGAAACATTTTGAAATCAGTTGATCTATGACTGGAACACGCTGCTCAAATGTCCAAAGGTTTGTTTGGATGAGAAGTTCTAAGTATATTGATAGAGCGTGTGTTCGTTTTTGGGCCTCTGTAAAATGAGTGGTATGTCAGTTGGATGCTGCTGCGGAATAGGTTCGAAATATTTGTTGTGCTTCTTAACGTTCTTATGATATAGTAGTTTATAAGATTGAATAATCGCCGAATATTTATCCAATTTCTTAATTGGATCCAACTGGATACTTAGCCTTCACATGAATAGTGATAAGTTCATATATAACCGTTCGCTTGTTTAGTATTGCAGGCATACGTGGTAAATCAATTTGCAAGATGCCGATAGGATTTATGGCTTCAGTAAAGATTTAGGACTAATGTTATTTAAGTTTTTTTCAGGCCATCAGTTTAATAAAATTTAGCGAGGCGATATTCTCTTTTACTGTCTGATTAATACTTTTCACAGTCACAGCAGAAAATCATTCTTGAGTTCGAGTTTCATATTACTTTTGTAATATTTTCAATGAATTAAATAGGTCGTCTGAACTGGCCGCATTTACGACATGGAGCACTTCATCAACTTACAACTCTTAATTTCTTCTTCAATCGGCACAGATCTTCTCATCTAACGGTTGGAATCGAACGGCGTGCTACACGCTTGTACCTCTTATTATGGATTGTTGTCTTTTCAATTTTGTTCTTGTACAATTTGCTAGCTTTAGAAAGTATTATGATGACAGCTGAGCATCCAACACCAACAAAATACGAAGAACTCGAATCATTATACGGTGCATCACTGCAATGCCCTTGCAGTGAAATACTGTTTACATACCGATCCTTCGTGGAATTGAGTGCACAATTGCATCAAATCTGTTCAAGCTCATTCATAGAGATGGATTGGATTCGGAGCATTTTCGGCGATGGTAATTGGTCAAGTTTTGAAAAAAATGATTTTCGAAGTCGTGGCGTTGCCTATTTTCTTGTTCAAAAGTCCTTCTGTGGTATGGCCACACGTGCGATAAATAACGCTATATATGCCTTTCTTGAAAACCAAATATTCAGAGGCAAACTCATGCCAAAAAAGCAACTGGTCTTGTCCATTATGATTGAAATCGAACATGCACAAAGTTGGAACGCAATTGATTTCATGTCTTTAATTCGCTACGGACGTGGAATCATACAGAGTAATCAACTAATGACCATATTCTCTTCTAACTGGGTCTTTACGCCTGAAAATAGTGAACAAGCCATGAACTATCATATTCCGACTAGGCCAATGTCTCATGGATCCGGCTGTTCTTGTGCAACGTCTTATGAGTGTACTGAACCTGTTTTTGTAAAAGGCGAAATGATACCGGGATTTTTGTTAGGATGTTTTCCTGTCGAATCACTTCTGCGATCTACTCTGATCTGTCTTTACAATCACACGTGCCTAAATCTGATCAATACTGGAAATTTATCATCCGTATACCCTCTTGACATTTCATCTCCAAGTCGGTTCCGACCGAACAGCACTATCAAAGAACTAGCTGACAATGTATTTGTTGAACAATGGTTTTATAATATATCTTACTCAACGTACTTCTCGACATGTAAGCCACTAACATGCACTTATTTAATGACTCGTAGAAAAAACATTCTTCAAGTAATCAGCATCTTATTGGGTCTTTATGGTGGACTGACACTTATCCTCCGTATTTTCACTCCTTCGATTATCATCATCGTGCGCCGCCCGTGGAGTATTGCTTGGCGGACCGGTAACATTGTAGTGCCATTCACATAACCATTCGCTATCAGCCTTTATTTTCGCTTTTCTGCATTTCTATACAAGTACTTAATTTTCACAAGCAGCGAACAAAATATTGCTTAACATTAAATTTTATGTAAAGCGCTTTATTGAATTCTTATTAAGCCCCACCCCCCTTCAAAATTCGAAATTTTCTTCAGAATGCTACAAAAGGAGCCAAATACCTTTTCGAGTTCCTTGAAGTGTGTACGTTAAGGATAAATGCAACTTACAGATTTTCTTTCTGAATAAGTGGATTTTCGATCAAAAAATTTGACCTGACCCTACAAAAAAATCTCAATTTTTGTAAGATACATATTTTTGTTTACCTTATTGTGGAGGATGTAAAACTGCACGTATTCCGAAATTTCTTCGGTAAACTGATGTATCTTGGCGGAGTAATGGCTTTCACAAGTTGTATATCTACGAAGACCACCTGTGAGTATAGAATCATTAAAGTTTGTTTAAGGTAAAGCTTTCTAACTGATATTATCGTAGTTCGATAGAGTAAACTAAGTAGAATATATCCTGAAATTTTTCCAATGATTGAATGATTAATGGCAGAGAAAGGCCGATTTTGCTAGTACAGTGCATTTTCACTACTAAAATGTATTTTTTTAAGATCTCGCCTGGGATTTTGAAACTTTAGGCCACTCTAATTAGAAAATTTTTATTACAGAAAGGTTCTCCATAAAATTCTGCACATACTGAGCTGGACAGAATTTTCATTTTGAGAAAAATTCAGCAAAAAGATCGATTTTTTCACCGTCTGTAGAAATTTGCTACGAATTCGAATTGCATTTGACCAGTTTGACTACCAGGATTTTATTTACCAGCTAAATGCAGGTGATATTCTGAATCAACATGAAAAACTGAGTCGAATAACATACTTTAGAGGAAATATTTTCCATCTCAATAAAACCCTGAGGTGGACCACAAGTAAAAATAGTTAAAAAGAGCTGAGGGGGAGTCCTAGTCTTTTTTTTTGCAATAGAAAATATTTTTCACTAAAACATGTTATTCCACTCGGTTGTTAATAAAAATCTGTTAGTCAAACTTCACTCAACAGAATGAAAAAGTTCGCAAATTTTATGGTATATTGATGACATGAGGCAATCACATGAATAGAGATATAGATGGCACGATATACAACATTATGCAAGGCATTATTGGTTATTTGATTAACTTTCACAAGTAGTTTTAAACAATTCATTATATGCCTGGAGTTTATATCATTTTATGCTTTATTGTTGCTTAAAAAATATTTCATCAACTTTGTTTTAAAACTTTCTCAAAACAAGAGTTTCACGAGGCATTTTCAACAATTTTCTATATAATCAAAGGACAACCTCAGATGTTTTATTTTGTTTGAAAGCTAACACTTCCAGCAAGTGCCTCTCGTAGCTGATTTTTTCAAAAAGATTTTAAATGATTAAAACATGCTTTACTTCGAACATACTTCAGGATTTTATTGGATTTCTAGAAATCTTTTAACTTCATGCACACCTTAAAAAAGAAGAAGGAAGAAATTCGAGAAAAAGGGCCGCGAGGGACCCTGATCCCAAGTATTGTGCACAAAATAAAAAGCAAAAATAGAATTCTGAACTGACTTTGACAGAATTCCGTTGCAAATGCGACAAACCCTAAAATACGGTCTATGCACACATTGAAATTATCATAACTCCTGTAAACAAAGATATAGAACGCTGGAATGCTTTTACATGCATGACTGACTAACATTAACATTCGTACAAAATTTCAGCATCATACTATGTTCCATTATGGAGATCGAATTTTGAAGCCGGGGGGGGGGGGGGGCTTAATCACGAATAGCTTCATTGCTTTAGCATCCTCAATACTCTTCAGTGGTCATATGAAAAGACGTCAATATATTTTTACACTGCTTGCCATAAGTATTTTTCAGTTACTCGTGCCTATGATCTGGGTGTTCAAAGAAGACTAATATCAGCAAATTGATACGAAACGAGTATGATAATCATTCACAATCTCAATAGATCGTACAAATCAGAGCTGACGACAGTTTCAGTCCTCGTTATCTATGAATTACCCTGCCCAATTATCAGAAACCGATTAATAAATGTCGATACGAGAGAGCTTCATCTTCAGAGGCATCTAATCTAAAGGAAAACTGAAGAACGTCATTAACTCACTATTGCAAATCGATTGCCATTTCTTTGAATATGCACAGCATAACGTGACTTTCTGGATGCACATCGACAGTGAAATAGAACTCAAAAGCTGCACCAGTCAAAAACCATGCATGACTCCATTAGAGAAAAACAACTGAAAATTCATGAACACCAATGATATACACAAACAACAACCCATCTTCTTAGACAACCATCGTTTAGGAACTACACTATAAGAGATTGGTGTAGAAAAATTTCCCCTTTACTAGGGTTTATTAACTTCATGAGCCCTATCATTGATCATTTTTTAGTGCTGTTGAGTATCATAAACCCTTTTATGAACCCTTCCGGGTATATGAGCACTAACATACTCTTAAAAGGGTCCTGTTCATGAGGATAATATGGCCTTTTGAAGTGTTTATTGTTCTGTGTCTTTTCACAGTGTAGAAAAAGATCCGCTTATAGTTCAAGCAAGGTTTCTTCATGGTTTCCAAAAACCAGCTTCAAAACCATAGATACAATCCGACCAAGCTAGCAAAAAATGTGATCAAGAAGTGTATCAAAGAAATGAATTGTAATGATACCTGTTTTTCTCTTCCGAACATTATCTATAACGAGACAAGACCAGCTCAATCATGTAGAGCATTCAATTCTCAGTTGAAATCCTTGTTCAGCATGATGCAATCAATCAAAAACTTCAAAGGCATTCAGAGAAAATGATCCGTCAAGTCATACAAGAAGGATTTTTCAAAAATCAGTCCCTTCATATTTAAGAAATAATCAACTGTCGGTGAATCTGACTTAGCCCATAATGCAAGAATTTGGATTTCGGAAGTATGAGAGCAACAGGGAGGATATTGATTGCTCAAGAATATTTGAGGAAATGTTAGGTTGAGAAGTGGAGAGCGATCTCTTCTAGAAATGTGTAAGGATAAATAGAGTTTGGGAAACGAAATTGTTGTTTGAGTGAATTTTGTTGGTTTTCAGGGTTGTGTATGTATGATGTTATAGCTTTTGTGAAAGGTGAAGATATTAAGAAGGAATAATATCCTTTTTCATCCTTTTGTCGTAGTCAAGCACAGACGCGTTTCTTCTTTCATTTCTGTCCGAAGTGTTTCTCTTCTTTATACTACGAGACAGTGACTCATCCTTATCGTTTCGGTGACGATGAGTACACTGTAAAAACTAGGCGTAGAATAATAAGCTCTTCAAAGGGGTTTATGAAAATGCAACGTATAATATACCCTTTTTAGTGTTTATGAACTCAAAGGGTATATGAAAGGGTTTATGAGATAAATAAACCCTAAAAGGGTATATAAAAGGGTATATGAAATTCATAAACCCCTTTGAAGAGCTTATTATTCTACGCCTAGTTTTTACAGTGTAACAGAGGCAATAAGTCTCATCAAATTAGTACCATGAGTAGCGATCAGGAGGAAAGTCCTAGTGCAAGAATCGAGCCATCAACAGCATACCAAAAGTAATCAAAACGGAATACATCAAAGAGACCAAAGGAAGGTGATGATTCATTCGAACTTGAACATCGTGTAGTCAATATGCGGAACCAATACTTTAACAGTAGTGTTTCTCGACAAGGGCAGGGATCGAACGCAACGACATTTCGCTTTACAATGAATCTCACGAATTCAACATCTTCTCGTCCGTCCTTTCTACCTTTCCGAATTACATTTTCTGCCGATGAAACCCCATCAGGACTGTCAACTATTAAAGATATCAACAAGCACTGCAGCATCAGTCTTTCTTATGGTCGATATGCTGCAGCAGGTCGTAATAAGAGTTTTCTTTTATATGCAAATTCAAGTGAACAATTTGATCGTTTAATGGATAAAAGTATCTGGCCGCAACAAATATGTTCTTTAGTCTTTTCTATTGATTTTCCATATAAAGTTCCTACTTCTTATTCTATTGTAGCAATAGGTGTACCTGCTCAATGGAACTTAACAGACTTCGAATCGGACATTAAAAACCAATATCCGACAATCATTAAAGTCGAACGGCTCTATATTATAGGCGGTATACCAATTTCAAAAGTACGAATCGACTTCTCGTCTAATTAAGAAGTTAACAAAATCACTCAGAACTAAAGATTACTGTTAGATGATGATAATACGTCGATCGTGATCCAACCTTACTCACCTCAACTCAGAGTACTACGCTGTTTTAACTGTCAACAGAACAATGACCAAATTGCAGTAAATTGTCCACAAAAAAAACAATCCAGTTTGCTTTCGTTGTGGTTAAAATCATCCGTACAATCCACGTTGCATTAACAAGATTTTTTGTGCCAATTTTCATCAAGAGCATTTAGCTGGCAACCCGAATTATCCGATTAAAATCTAAGAAAGAAGAAAATATCAAAATAGTATCTCCTTGTCCACCACCGACAAACCATTACACGGAAAATCTTCTTCTTCTGTCTGGACAACAATTGAACTTAAATAATATACATCTATTTTTGCATCTAGTCCAGGTGAAAATGTTCAAGGAAATGTTTATCAGAATACGATTTTAAAAATTTCAAAAAAATTTGATTTATTCATGACAAAAATTGAACATCTTTCAACTGAACAAGCTAAGATTAATTTTAATGTAAATAATATAAATCAGCTCATCAACTCATGTGATGAAGAAATCAATCTAATGAAAAAATTTATAATGAACATTTGTCCATTTTTCTGTGAATTAACTAATGCATTTCTTGGAAAAAGCAGACAAGCAGAAAAAGATAGATTGCGTCCATTACTTGTTCAATTCAAAAACGACTTCAAAAATGTAACTGAATTAACTGTTTCTGATTTACTAATAAATACTATGTTACCAAGTTCTCCATCCAATGAATCCATTAGCAACGACACTTAAACCTAAACAAAACAACGCTTATCGTATAAAAACTGATCAAAACTAAAACTGAAGAAAATATCTTTCTAGAAATACTTCTTGATTGGACGGATACTCCTACTCTTGATCTATTACTCGAAAATTGGACAAAACATCGTGATAGAACTTTATCTATGATGAATATCAAAAAAAATATTTCCCTTCTACTTTTAAATGTTTCTGGCTTAAACCGGGATCTGGTCGATGCCTTCAATTTAATTGATTATACTTCACCACCAATTGTAATATTGAATGGTACGCATCATGATGAAAGTTCAGTTAAACAGTTTACATTTCATTTCTTCAATTACAATATTTTCTCGATGAGAGGATCAAATATGTTCGGTGGAGTATTATTGCTGTTCATAAATCAATTCGCTCTCAACGTGTAGTTAAATTCGATAATTTACCTAACCTGATCGTGCTTGACGTTCGCTCCAACTCTTGAACCAATTCCTTTCGATATATTTGATCGTTTGTTTCAGCGTAATCCAAATTCTATTTTCATTGGTGATTTTAATGCTAAGCATTTTTCACGATCCATATCAATGGAAAACCAAAAAGGGCGAGCATTATCTAATAGGTTATCGTAATCAGAAATACATTCATCTCTCGAAATTCTTAACAAATTTATTCCCACCTCGACACGTTTCAATGCAACAATCGATCTGATTATTGCACCTTCATATATGTCGTCTATCTCCTTCTCGATTATTACCAACCATTGGTAATGATCATCATCCAATTTTATGGCATCCATCAATTAAAATGTCTTCTACCCATCATCGTTATCCCATTATGCTTACTCGTTGGAACTTATTCGAAATTTTTCTTACATTTACCGCAAAATATTGGCTATTGTTAGCTGCTTCTATGTCATATTCAGCAGAGTTTTTCTCATTGTATGAACATTTTCTCATTATGCATATCTTGTCTCACCACTATCACCTATCGTAATGAAACAATTAAACCATCTTTACCTCAACATATAATTACTATGATAGATAAAAAACGCCATTATCTCAAATTATTTCGCCAAAATCCTCATCCTTATTTTGCTATTGTTTTACGTGACATGACAAAAATGGTACAAAGCAGTTGCTTCTCTAAAAGAGAAAATCATGGTTAAAGTAGTGTAATTCGTCAAACGATTGTGATACGAAAGCTTTCTGGAAGAAGGCAAAACGTTATTTCAACTCTAGCACTGTTCGATTAGAAGGCTTTCTCGTCAACAGCAACATACACTGAAAAAAAATAAGGTGTCACACGAAACCTCTGAGGTTTCGTCAAGTTTTACTGTACTTAATAAGTGCCCGTGGTATCATACGAAACCTGTAAGAGGTTTAGCAATATCCAAGGTTTTGTAAAATTGTTTGTAGAGTTTTAAAATATGAAAATGTTTCATCCTGAACCCTTTGAAATGTACGTTACCACTGAGGTTTGGTCAAAAACCCTTTTTGAGTTTCGTATACAAAACGTTTCTTAAATATGCTTCGTGTAGAACTAGGGCCACGAAGTTACCATTACCAAGTCGTTACATTTCCAAGGTGCTGGCAACTTATCCATTACTAGTTACATGTTTACGGTAACGGGCCATTACCAGTTACTGGGTAACGGAGTAATGAGTTGAGCCACTTCTCTAATAAGTATTAAAAAAAGGTTTTATGAAAAATTACGAAATTCTACAAAGTTCGACTAAATTATATCAGGCTAGGGAAATCCATTTGTTAAATCACTATTTTCACGATTTTCAGTTCATATTTTTCGAGAAAAAAATTTATTTCCACAAAGTATGAAGTGTTTCATTGCAATTTGTTTTTTTCTCACGGAAACCCGTTTCTGCATTCAGGAATAGATTTTTAAAAAAGAAGAGTAAAAGTGAAAATAATAAAAATTCCTGTACCAGATTCAGATTCCTTGAGGCCGACTTGCTTTCCTCAAAATTTTTAGAATATCGTGTTTTTCGCGAAAAGCTACTTTCGTGATAATTGGAGGATTCATTGATTCCGTTGCTCCGATACCGTTACCGGGTAACTGGTAACGGAAACATTACCCGTTTCTTGATGAAATATTCCATTTCTAGTTAGATCATTTGCTAGCTGAGCAAATAAGAATGGTGAGTTTGATTTTAGAAGCTACAATAGAATGAAATGTTTTTTCCTATTTAGATCAAACATCCCATGCCGATCGTTTCGCTCACCGGAACTTGGAGGAACTAGTAGAAAAAATGCCTGAAAATTGCGGTGTTTTGTAGGAAAACACATGGCGTCGCTGGAACATGGAAAAAGTCTCCTGGCCACAAACTTTCCTGATTTTTTCTAGTGAGTTCCGAGTAAGTTTGTGTGTGTTTCCGCAAGAAACGGCACAAATCATGTGAAAAAACTTGGGAAAGTTTGTGGTCGAAATATTGCTTCCATGTTGCAGCGATATCATGTGTTTCGCTATAGGATACAGTGATTCGCTCTTATTTTTCTGCCGATTTTCACAGAACCCGGTTCTTTTTTAGAGAATGGGAGGTTCTAGCATTGAATGCTGGTGGAAAAATACTTCCGCAATGTAGTGTAGCATTCGGCGAAACTTACATTCAATGTTGAATCGTGCATTGTAAAGAACTCCAAGTACGAAAGGCTCGCTATCAGCTATTAAAAATTAATACTTTTTACGAAACGTAATTTCTACGAAACCTCAAAGGATTTCGATTTCGTTGCAAAAATCGGAACCCTTTAGGATTTTGTGTGGCATGTTTTTTTCTTTCAGTGTAGTATATTCGCCTATGGACATGTGCACAATAGCCAGAACTTATATTGAAGAACAATTTGCTAGTCACCTATGTTCACAATCAGAAATCGAGATTAAGGCAAATGATATTGATATTGAAATTAAAGAAATGCTGACGAATAATCCTCCTACTCCTTTCAAAATTACTTATCATCACCTCAGTCGATCCGTTGCATCCTCAAAAAATAAAAACTCCTCTGTTATGGATGGTATATCGAATCGAATAATCAAACTACTTCCTCCAAATCATCTTTCAATACTACTCTCATGCCTGAACAACTTTGAAACTACACTGAAAACTCCTTCGCATTAGCATGTAGCTAAAATGATTCTGTCGTCGAAGAAAAAATTAGAAGCCATTCCTATCGAAGAAGCAAGACCCATCTCATTATTACCGTGTTTCTGCAAACTATTTGAAAAATGTTTTTGATACACTTTCGTCAATGGATTAATGAACACAGCGTTCTTCCTGCTAAACAAAATGGTTTCCATCCTTGACATAATATGCCCGTTCGATTAGTTCCTATAATTGATCAAATAGGTCACAGTTTATCTAAGAACATGGCAGCTGCTCCACTCTTCGTGGACTTTCGTTCGGGCTTCAATCGACCATTATTCAATGGTTTATGACTAAAACTACTTAATTTACAATGCCCACTTTACTTAATATCGTGGCTCCGACATTATTTAAGAGGAAGAACAGCATGCATCGCTATCAAAAATACGTCATCTGCCTTATTCAATCTTTCAAAAGGCGTTCCTCAAGGAAGTTGTATCGGACCAGTACTGTTCATGATTTACCATCATGATATTCTCGAAGCATTATCTACTATTCATTAGAAACATCTATTTGTTGATAATCTTGCAATTGTATTTTCACCATCATCATCAGTGTCCTCTTTTAATATGATAAATGGGTTAACTGATCAATTAAAACGAGTACTTATTCGCCTGATCGACTACTAAATTAAGTGGAAACAACCAATCAACTTTTTTAAAACTTACTGAATGCTTTTTCACCGTCAAGTTGCTCCTCGAATTCCAAACATTACATGCGAAAGACATAACATTGAACACGTCAAAAACTTTGAATACCTTGGTACAATGTTAGAAGCTAAATTATCATTTACAGTGCATATTAACTAAACTACCTCCCCCCCCCCCCCCCTAGAATAAAAGGCTACCCAATATTAGAAGGCCACCGCAAAGAAAATGTTCAGAAGACCTAATAGAAGGCAATGCAATCTCCAGAAGATTTTTCAGAAATCCAGTAGATTTTCAAGCTTTAGCACTAAAAAACCTAGTTTTTCAGTAAAAAATCTGTTTTTGTTGTAAAAAAATCAAGGTTTTGTGAAAAAAATGACCTTTTTCCACGTAAAAAATCTGGTTTTCCAATATTTGACTGCTAAAAGTGTTTGTTTTAATAGGAAAAATGTTTTTAAAACATAGCCCACACTAGTAGGCCACTTTCTGAGGAGTGATTTAAATTTTCTTAATAGAAGACCATGGCCTTTTATTCTGGGGAGGGGTTCAAATCAAATCGAAAATTCGTACCAATATCAATAAGGTGACCGTAATTCAAAGTTTCCACAAATTTTAATTTTTGCTTAAACACACATCATTACATTTGCCTGTTGACTCTGATCATGCATATCTACTTATTAGTTGTGAAAGAGACAAAGCCATACTATACTAATTCGTGATACCACCCAGGTTGAACGATACTGACCGTTGAGTGAACGCAGTTATACGGACCGTAACATCATTAAAATAGGGCCGTATACGGCCGTATTTTCTCAGTATACGGCTCCGTATACGGTACTAT
>OENT01003311.1:0-13357 GCA_900239685.1 Rotaria macrura | reverse complement strand
ATCTTTAAGAACAAATGGGTATTTAAGTCAATTTTACTTTAGCTAATTGTGAATGATTGATTCTTTGATTGAAATGAAGTCGTATCGTTGGTACATGACCATCTTTAGATAGAATACTTGCCGAACGTTTTTCAGTAAATGTTACACAAGTTAAATGATTATATCAGCCAGTTGCTTCAACATGGAATCGTCTTTTTTAACTTTTCAAATTGAAGTTTAAGAATATCAACACTTAAGTAAATATAACTGAACGTATATCGAATCTGAAGAATAATTAAATCAATACCAAAATATTAGTCTAAGGAAGCCAAACAAACACTTGAGTATAAGGAATGATGATGTTGCTCCATTTCACATCCCAATGAAGAGCCAATCATATTTCGAGTCCTGATTGAACCATCATCCAATCATTTATTTCTTTTATTGATGACTAATAATAGGTTTATGGGATATTTCAAAGAAAAAGACTTTTCGTCAGCGGCGTAGCGGAAGGATAACTTCTCGTTTCGTGGAATTTTTCATTATAACGTTCTCGTTTCTCTGAAGAATAAGAATTCAAGGAAACTATATCGATATGCACAGTGTGCATTGCACACTGTAATTAATTTATCCATAATTCTTTCATTTTCTTCGAAAGAGTAATTAAAACAATGATACTGAATTCATCGGTTGAAAAATCTATTCGACACTACAATAAGAGTCATAGAGTGAATTATTTAATTGAAGCTATTGATAAGATGAAATAAAATGTCGGATGAATCAGAGAAATGGGTCCGAAATTCAGGCGAATGTCTATAGCAGGGTGTGGATGTGGGTGTGGGTGTTTTCTTCGCGCTGGGCATATCTGTGATTCTGTGGGTATGTTTTTCTACGACTTGGTGTCCAATGGATATTATATGTACACTACTATCGACTCAACATCGACCGACACACACAGCCACATGCTCGTCCAAAGGCCCACTCAACCCTAAGAGCCAACAACACATTTATTTCATTTGTTGTGTCCTTTGTTTGCTAGATGCTTTACATTTTATAAAAATTGTGTACATTTATGCTACAATATAAGAGATACTGTTTGCTTCATGTCTGCAATCGACTTTGCTTCGTCATCATTATACAATTGAATTCGTCGATTACACAAAACTATAGCAGACATGTCTTTATTGCAAGCATTGTGTTTAAAACAACTATTGTACTATTTGTCTTAGTATGAATCAACGAATGACTCGATGATATGCGATGGCAAATTACTACTTCTCAGATAACAAGACGTTTCATGTTTAGTTCTGAATTAAGAGCTTTTGACCTACCTTTAGTGTGCAAGTGTGATTTTCACCAAGATACTCCTAGTGTTCAATACATAGCATTATACAGACATATTTGATTCTACCATTGACAGTGGTCGATATTTCTTGAAGGAATCCTTAAAAAGCGATGATATTTACAGTATTCTATTGTTACAATGTACAAGCAACAAAACCACATGATTGAAAGATCGAACATCTTGTTTTCGAATATTATATTTTAATGAACATTCACATTTGATGTGCTGACTTATGTTGACACTCGCTTGTCAATACGACAAGTTATTCACAGAAAACAACGGAATTGTTCAGATTTTCTTTGGTGAATCGTTTGAATCAAGCTGTATGTCAAAATACTGTCTATGAAAGAAAACGTACATGTCATTAGTTTGATAAAAGTCGATCTTGAATAATTCTATCTAATCCATAATTAGTACTTATGATAATAGTGTGATCAAGAAATCAGTTTTATACTAAGTTCATGTTAATTATTCTGTCGTTTTTGCTGTTGATTTACCTGGACAAGACAACAAAGACAAGGAAATTTTTATTTCATTTGCGTTTAGTCATTTACCGCATGCGCAACAGTTCTGTTCAGCTGCTGCTGGATCGGTTACACCACTGGGGATAACACTAGTGCCATTACAGAAGTCATAATTCATGAAATCTTGACAAGTGTGGTGAGTCGATGCTTCCACATAACCAGGTGTATCGACGCATTCTTGATTAAAAGAAAAATATGTACACTTTTGGTATTGAATTATAATACAGACGTCACCCGATCAAGAATACTTTGTTTCTCAGGTGACAGATTTTCAAAGATCCAACTGCTGAGAGGTTTCTATAGCTTTTAAATCTTCTCAAAGACTCAATGGCGATTTAAACTCTTTGATAGCTGTTTAAAAATTTCTTTTGGGATTTATTCGTTTCTGTAGCTGTTAAATAGACATTAGGAAAAAGTGTTTAATAAAGAAAGATTATCGTTTCTGTCATATGAATCAACAGAGTAATTCGAATCTTACTTTTCTATTTGAGGAAAGGCATGAAACAAAGGAGCTAGGGAAGAATTAGTATTGCGAAGAAAAACTATGACAATCGTGAAAGAAGTATTGGCATGATAGTTCATTTTTTCTTCAACTTGATAGATTTAAAAATTTGGAAGACTTCGGCTAATCTCTATTACTTTTTATATTTGAAAAATACATAGTAAATTTTTCGATTTTCCCTCGATCTGTGAGAAGGTCTAGTTTCGCGCTATTGTGTGTTTGACAATGTTGAGTTGGACTGAAATATTCCCATTGATACTAGAGTTGCATCTGATCGCTGTGTATGATAATGTTACATTGATTAGTGATTTGAGATTGAATCATTTTTATGTGTAGCGACTTAGTGTAGAGGTGTCTCATTCGTCAGTTAAAAAGATTAAAAAATATTCAAGTCCTGCAGTCTTCTTAATAGTCAGAGAAAATTTGAACTCTTATAAAAATTAATTAAACAGCTATAGAGAAAATTAGATAATTACAGGACATTGAAATAGCGGTATAACTTTTTAATATTTATGCAGCCCAATAAAAAGCATCTCAATTTTTAAATAGCTGAAGAAAATTCAAATAATTATGCACTTATTCTAAAAGTACCTCTTTTGAGAAGCTACGTAAATTTCACTTTTTTTCGTCTTTCATGAACAAAGTGTCAAAAGCCAGAAGTTTCAAAAAGCGATCATGCGCTCAAGAGAAAAAATTATGACAAAGGAATATTTTAGGAGCCCCTTACTCTTCTTAAGTCCCATTTACAGAAATAAATCTCGATTGTCGATGATTTACTGGATGTATTTTGTTGAAGACGTTTCTCGACGAAAAACTTGGAAAGGATTCAATGAATTTTTCAATTTTATGAATCATGGTCAACATTTTATTGACTGCAATTAGCGATGCAACGTTGCCCATAACCGTTACAATCGGTTACGGGTTGGAACGGTGAACCAGTGATTCACCGTAACCGTTGCCTCGCTAACTACAATAAAGGTTGATTCTCAAACTTTTTCTACTTGTTTAACGATAATAGTGGTTGTCGTCGTCGTCTTCGTACCCAGGTCGAAGAATCCAGTGACCCGGAATTTAGTCCGGATTTCATCGGGTTTTCTCGAAATCCGATGAGAACTGATAGAAATCTGTGAAAAAAATTATTCGGATCCAGTCGGATTTGATATCGGATTCCAGGTCACTTGATTTCCAGCTACTTTCGATCGAATTCCGTCAGTATTATGGTGATCCGATTACTCACCTTCGTTCTGGGTAGTTGTTACTGTTACCGAGAATCCTGGAATTGCTGTTTGTGTATTTATAGCAATAATTTGTGTTGGAACTATCGTTATAGTATCACCAGTGTCACTTGATGTATCATCAGCCGATCCTATGCGAAAAAGTCGGAGAAAATACTAATGATAAGTTGATCGGAAATATTCTCACTCATTGAAGACAAAGACGCAACTTCCAAAATGTCAATCTCATTGACGATCCCACAGAGAGCTCCATCCGGACCAATCAAGTTGACATTACGCAGAGGTAATGTTTTTGCTGTGATACCGTGGAAAAGTTTTGATTCTAAGTCCACAGCTTTCTTAGCCCAGCAAGGAATGTTACACTCTCCCAAATATGTAAGGGAAAATGTAGCCTCCACAGTGACCACAACCATAGCACGTTTTTTCCGAGAGCTAGAAAGATATTACAAGGCTGAAGATGGAACTGTCAATAACATATACTGTACTTACGAACGTCGTTGATTTCTTACAGTTCTTTTTCCTATCGCAAGATCCATATTGTCGAGTGATTGTACGATAGGGACGTCTTCTTTTATAAATTCAAGAATCTAAACAAAAATAGTTAAGTTATTCAAGCTTGCTGAGCAGATTTTGAAGCATTTTCATAGCAAATCTGATTTAAATATCGTTGTCATCTGCTAAAACTATGTATCCATCACTCAGTGTGTAACATGAGGCCAAACTATAATATTAAAATGTTACTGATCAGTGTAAAACATGATGTTTGAGAAACATTTCTCCTGCAAAGTTACGCTTGCAATATTATGGTAGAAATAAACTATCCATATAATGTTTGCTGAGAAAAATTATATTCCAAGTCTAAATATAGAATTTCGGTGACTGTCATCTCGGACAACATAAGTTAATATCACTACAGATACAAGATATAATTGATACGAGTTGTTCCATTCTAACTACTTCTATATAATTATATTGAAGAAGGGTTTCTGATAAGTCATCAGGATGCATTCATCAAATCATTTGTCCTACTTCCTATCTCGTTAATAATGCATCTCATGAACTCTTAAAATTATTTATGTTAACACTTGACTATGCAACAGTTTCTCCGAATAATAGCATTGAAAAATAATGTTTTTTTTTATAGAATGTAGTACTAGCATGTTTGTTATAGATCCCACAGAGTTATCACTGAATGAACAAAGGTGTACAAGAATATATACATATTTGTATCAACAACGGTAAGGAAACTTTGACATCACAGCTTATCTTGAGAAAAATGGATTGGATCACCTTACGATGATTAGTAAATGTTCTAAAACTTTGAAGATGTATTCTTGATCCTCTAAAACTAGTGGTCACTTACAATGACCAACGAGGAAAGATCTTGAAAAACTCAAAAATCTGTAATTATATATTTGATATTGATCATTCTATCTTTCATCAGAATTCGAATTCAATGGAGCATCGTCTAAATTAAATGTGGAGATTTGATTCTTCGTTCATGTGTCAAGGCTTAATTCAAAGCACCATTCCAAACCATTTTCGAATGAATTGAGTCACTAATCTTACTCTTCAAGAAATTACAATTTCATAATGTTTTTACAGAATCCTCTGTAGGTTAACTTATGTCTGCTCTTGTGTAGCTCACATAATTTGATGAGATCATCAAGCCAAACATTGCTAATCTTTCACTAAAGAGAACAGCTAGAAGTTATTTTACAACTGCATACATATCCATAGAGTACGAATTAAACACTGTCAACGATACTTCTAGTTTTTGCTCTAGTTTTACTACTATATCAGCAACTAACTATTCAAGATAAATCAAATTTCTGATGTCGCTGAAACCTGAAATTTTCTATTTTTACTAGAAAACATTGTTCAAAAACAAGTTTTTCCAGTGATCGATGTATGAGCGTTCACATCCGAACGCATTCAATACCACACGCTGTAATTGAATGAAGTTAATCCATTGAGAAACTTTTTCACGGAACTGAGTTTGTATAGAAAATCCTCAATTCGATTGTTGCTTTGCGCTCAAAACTTGATCGTTAGTAAATTAGGTTTTCAGACATACTTCCATAGAAATTTAGGCAAATTTTTCAACTAATAATGTCGGAAATATGAGTAATGTTAAATGCATGTGTATCGAGCAGGTCAAATACAATCATGCATCTTTTGAAAACTTCTTACTTCTGTCGATCTTGTATTTTATAGTCATTTGTCTACGGAGGTGATAAAGAGCAAGATTTGAGCTCTGGATGTAAAATAAAACTGATGTATAATGAAAACAAATGATAGGAAATATCGATGTTAAGATGCTACTCAAAAACGAGTGGTCTAACTCATGCATTTGGCTCTAAAAGTAATATTCATTGCCGCAATATGAATAGTATTATCTGGAAACAATACGACATAAAAGATTCATCTTGGCAATGGTAAAACAGCTTTCGCGAATTTGAGATAAACGATATAACAGGTCGATATTTGTCGTGGGTTTATCAACTCCTAAAAGCTGTCCTTATTCAACGAGTCGGTAGGAAAGTATGCCAAACTTTTCAATTGTCGAAAAGGAAACGATGGGTAAATTACGAGCAACTATTACCGAACTCGTTTATAAACTGTTTAAATAGATCAAATCGAAAAATCGTTTCTTTAATACGACAAATGCGATGCTGATAGAATTGCATTTGATGAAGATCGATAATATTCCGCGCAAGGCTTCGATGACATAGGAAACTGCTCATCATTGCTACCGAAATCATAAATGTAATGCACTCTCATGTGTAAATTTTCAACAGTCATTTTTGATTTTAGCTCTTTTCTTAATTCAAACAGTTCTTCAATCCAGCTTATACTATAAATTCTATGATCAGGTGCTTTTCAAATGAATATGTATAGCTGAAAAACATGTGTTGAATTAGTCAACTCGACGAATAAAAGATTTCGAAATACATGTAGCGATTACTTCTCACGCTTGAATCATCGTTTTCTTTTCTGCTATTCGACAAAAACAAAAGCATTTAACATAAAAATACGACACAATATCCTACCGATTCGTAAGAAAAGGATCCTTCTTAATGTTTTCAAAAGCAATAAAAATATTCACACATGATGCCGTTCCTGTCAAGTACACGAAAACACTAGTGCTATTTTAAAGATGTGTCTGTTTGTTTTGAAATAAAAGTATGTTCAATAGTAGTGTGAAGAGTATGCTGAAATAGTGAACCTTTGCTGTAGAGTGGAGTGTAAGGGTCATAGCATTCATATCTGAATAACACTTCTTGCGTTGACATTTCACAAGATCACTTTTCGTCACTCGTTTATCACGAGAAAACATTAAAATCTTTAATGTTTTTACGTAAGTGATAAACATAGTGTATTTAAGTACGGCTAGACTAATATTCCTAATATATATAAACTGAAAGAATATTGATTAGCGATTGGTTTTCAAAAGCTTTTCAACATCTGTCCTTTGTCGTATTTGAAAGAAGCAGACGGTTTGCATTAAATATTTAGTATGATATTAGAGGATTTGTAAATAAGACGTAAAAGAAATAGTTTCATCGAAATAACACCACAATATGAGTTTTAACTTTTGCTCTCAACATATATTTAAATGATTACAAAAGAAGAATTTCATGAGCACATACCGTAGCTGTCGCCTTGGCCACTGTCGTCGGATCAAATCTACAGCCGATACAGTTTGTAAGTACGCTGAATTCATTAGAGCGTTTCGCTGTGGTAGGAATCACCATGCCAGTATCCATAACCATTTGAACCGGTTTAGTTTGTGCCGTTTCTATAATTAGATATGATAAGAATGCTGGAACGAAAAACTAACTACTTACTGTTGACTAATGTACCAGGGTTTTGTGTTAGATAGTTTAAAATGATTAACAAAACTATGAAGCCAGCAGCCAAAAAAAATATTAAGGTCACGTTTATTGCTCCTGCAATAAATAGAAGCGGCATTTTGTCATCTGTACGACGTTTTATGTATGTTCTGAACATGCCAGCAATAATCAGAGCAATTGAAACTAATAAAAGTTAGACTATTAGGCTTGTTAAGAAAATGTATCACGTTTTATTTATGTCGTAGATTATTTTATGGTCGAAAGAGCACAAGGATAAAACACTGACTCATCACTTCAGGTTGCATACGTCATCGATGTATTCAAGTACAGACACTAACCAACTCTGTAGAAATATATGTCAATAATGGACCATCATAGGAATATTCTTGAAAAAAGACAACATGTCGTTGAGATGGAAAATTGGTGTCGTACTTTCTAATTAAGCATTTCAAATCTGTCGTTCTGGTTACTTCACTGAATGAGAAAAAATCTCTATGTAACAAGAGCATTTATGAAAATTGATACACACAAGGTGTTTATCTACCATTCTAGTTCGTAGAACAAAGTGAAACATGTTGAAATCGAACTATGCAAATGATCATGACTGATGGCACTAACGCACAACTATTAGAATTGCAGCAGTTTTTCTCAGCATAGTTCTTGAACAAATGTCCATATATAACATAGAAATGGCAGAAATGGACACTTTCATAATATTTTTGATTATTTTGGATGAGAGGCACGTGGAATCCTTAGACGAAACTACCAGTGAGCACTAGCTAATTTTTATGATCTTCTCTAAATTCATCTGAATGAAATTTACTAGTTTAGATAGCACACAGCTTTTACAGACGATAATTTTCTCATGAAAGTATAACAATGTTTCCCTCGGGTTCCTGTTAATCTTTATAGATATTCTTTTGTAGTCATCACTCATTCGAATGCGTCGTAAATCCATTTTACATATTAAGCGACACTTTCATTTTCGTATTTTTAATGAAAAACAGTAATCCTTGTACAGTTAAATTTGCACAAAACATTGGATGATTGCATTAGGTGACAGGAATTCTGATCATGTGAAATTTATAGAGTTATTTATTGTGTCAAACGCTAGAATGTGAATCAATACGAAGAATAAATGAGCAGAGGGAAATAGTTTGTTTATTAGAATATAATGCCTGCTTGTCTATCAATAGCCTTTGTTTGAAAATTGTGAGTTATAATTGTAATTCGACAAGACGAAAATGTTTAAGACATCCAAGGAAAAATGAATCAAATTCTACAATTGACCAGAGATGGTGTTCACGAAGCCAACAACAATCGATTAGTGTTTTTTGGAGTGAAATACACATTATCAAATGTGTGTGGATACAGCTGATGTTCTAATCTCCAGTTGAAAGTCAGACAATACTGAACTTTAAAGGGGGAAGCTGCTTGGAGACTATCAAAGCAGACAACATTTTGAAGAATATGTTTAAATATTGGAAATACAATCATGGTTGTGTGTTTTTCAAGTGGATTCAAAGAAGCAGTTTTCCCCACAAAACTTTTACGTACGCATGATGCAACGACGAAAAACTTCGATTATCAGCGTTAAAGCACTGTCTCGTCCTCTGGGTTGAAGAATAATGAATTTTAATCTACCAAGTTTGAATATTTCATCGTTTTCACGCTCTACAACGAAAATTAATTTGTGTGAACAACCGAGTTAGTACGCTAAGCGTAAGTCATCCATTGCCGTCGTTTTATTTTAAGCGCTGAAATGCATTCTTCAAAAGTTTGATCTGCCTAAGAGTGTCAACTTCTGAAAATAAATTTCAACTTTTTCTCTTCATAATAGCCTAAGAAATCTATCGACCCACACTCTCTCTCATAAGCCTTGAGACATATTGTCTATGATCAAAAGTGTCTGTCTTGTTCGCGTAAAACATGCGCCAAGTATTATTAGAGTGAAAAATTGTTTATCAAAAGCTACCGACTCTTGGCGTATGTTATATTCTAGTCTTAAATTGCCCTGTATGCACTAAATGACTCGGAATATGTATCTCTTATTTTCGATCGTATCTATCAAGCTATGGACAATGAAATAGTGGAATCAAGTCAGAGTGCAATGTGATTTATAACATTATGCCTGAGAATATTTTATCAAGCGCTGAAAAAGAAAGAAAACCAATGTTTCTCATTAGTAATTTTATAGTTCAATTCATATGAACTCTGAATAAAACATTCAGATAAATAATCATGCGCGCAAAACGAAATCAAACTCACCGTATTTCGTACAATGTCTAAAATTATCAAGTATGGAGGTATTTGTGAGATATATCTGCAAGATGGTTTCAACCGACTAGTCAATTCGTGTCATCAAGAATCTGAAGAATAAAGGAACTTTATGTCAACGAATGCTTAAACAATGAATATCACCAGTCACATCACTACTTACTGTGAATACATTTCTGTTAACTGTGTAATTTACGAATCTTTTCTCAATCATTCGTCAAACGTCATAAGAGACTAGATCAATTACAAAGATATTGAGAACGTAGAAACGAGATATCAGTCAGGATAAAAACTGGAAAATCTTGAACAACTAAGAATGACACAATAACGATTGATCGTCTTCTACATAGCTGATAGATTCTAACCGATTATGAGTAATAATTTGAACTACGGGCGCAGATTCATCCACCAATCATCGTTTATTTCTTGCTTTTCTGTTTTCTACAATAACAAAGTAACACCATAGAATCACGTGTTTCTTTTTTCTAATCAACAAAACGTTCACTTTGCCAAAAATGGTTATAGTCTTCAGTTTAATTCTATCCTCCATTGTCCGACGAAAGTTGATACTACTTCTTCATCAACATGAAATAAAGTTAAAGAAAATATAGCAATTGGAAGATAAAAATCTAACATAAACGTAAGCAATGATTTCGATTTTAAGAGAAAAGATGTCTGTGACATGCCATGGCTATTAAAAAGACGGCTTTCTAATTGTGATAAAGAAAATAGTATGATTATGTTTCTCTCATTTCACTACATATGATAACTAGAGTATTGCGAAGATATTTCTGCCAATTATATGGCAACAGAAATACGATGAAAAACTATTCAATTTTTTGATTCTAATACGAGCAGTATTTCTTTTGAATATCTTTCATCCATAATCGAAAATCGAATGACATACACAAATCCGTGTTGCAGAATGCTCCCTTCTCAATAGACAAATTCAAGACTTCAATATTTCATGTCAATGAGATTAACTCGTTGATATTCAAAAAAGCTGATTCAAATTTTTCTTTCCTCAGATGTCTCATGGCGTTATTACTAACGAACGAAGCAACCATTCATCTGGTTTCTTCTTGTTAAATGCGTCCTTTTCTATTCATTCAGATTCGATTTATGAAGAGTTGTCATTAGTAAATGTATACGTATTTGTTAGTCGCATTCTTTTCTGCAGTATACATCTCTAATGACATGAGTTGTATTATTTTGAAAAATGGATTATATTCAAAGAATTCAGTTCAAATGTAAAACGTGAAACTTCCAAAAGACATCCCAACTAATGACTTCAAGAAATTCAGTATTCCGATTTCAACAATATAAACTTTTGCTACAGATGATAGGAAAGTGTAAAACAGTAAGTAAGACTGACTATCGATTTTTTCAAAAATTAAATAAATCAACAGTATCAATGCGTACATTGAATACTGTTGATTTCTAAACTATGATCCATTAGTATGGGATAATTCAAGATTCATGTACGAGGAAGAGAATCTATTTTAAATACCAAATATTGCTTCTTCAGTATTTTTCCTATGCGATGATTCGTTTCTACTATGCACGAATGACTACTTTTACATCTGTTTACTGTCTTCGAATAATATTCATTTCGCATGCCATGTGTATGTTTTACAAAGAAAATAAAATTTATTATCTTTAAAGTATTAATATATTTTATCGATTTAGATTCGACATCTTAAACAAATATTTCTAATTCAACAGAAACAGAAGTAAAACAAATATTTTGTATTTCCAAGTCATCATTTAATTGATTTGATTATTGGAGAGACTTTCAATGGTCACAATAATCGCCTAATTTTGCTTCAACAGTAACAAAACTTGTAAAAATATTATTCATCCATATTGATTTGAGAGATACTTTTCTCTGTAACATCAAAAGATAGAAATATCGTTGACTATTTCTTCACTTTGTCAAGATTATATTGTTTTTAACATGATAAAGTATGTTTATTTCTGTTCTTTTGGTTGCATATAGCTCATTATCGATCTTCAAAGTATTGGTTACTTTAGATTTTTTTAATCATGCATGACTGAACCGCGATGTACACAAAACAAAATTTGATACAATAACAAAAACAATGTGGAGACAGGTTTAGCATATTTATCAATCAAGCATGCAGTCTTTCGAATAGTTCTTATTTAAATCGTGCTCGATTGACTAGAACCATTTCATTGATTGTAAAATTATCTAATGTTTTCGTTAAATCGAAGCAATCAAGTAACATGTATTGCATTCATTCGTCTTACTGTTGGTACCGATATTTTTTAGATTATAAAAGAAGACTCACTGATTTCGAAAAGTTATTCATTGAGAAAAAGATTTACAGTCTTTTACTGCTAATACAGTTCTCTTTATTCATATTTTATTATTTATTCGCTCCGACGAAAAGTAATTTCAACAAGAACAGTTCTAAAAGGTTTAGATTGAAAGAAAACGATTCTTTATTGTGAAAATGTTGTAGTTCGTTCTACGAACATTTTTGTATTGTGATGAATATTGTGTTGCATTCGACGTAGTCCAAATAGAACATTTCTAATGAATACATTTCGAGAAATTAATATGCGAAACAATAACGAATATCAGTCAATTCATCTTTGTAAAGAAGTGAAAAAGCAGGATAAACTTGACCAACCTTGTAGGAAGGCTTTGTATGTATTTTCTTAAAACATGTAAAGTACACTACGATGCTGCTTTAAAAATACCAATTGTCATTACTCAGATGCTGAAAATAACACCTTGTCATTGTGCACAACACAGAAATTCTGTTTATGGTGAGAACAATTTCATAATATTTGTTTTCAAACTAACAGTAGGAAAAATGTAATTAGACATAAAAATGTACCTCTTTTCTCTACTGTTTTTCATAGGTCTTGTCGTACAGAAACCGTTTCGAAAGGAAGAAAGGATGCATCATCGTATACAGTGACTGGTGATGAGTTGACAGATACTTTATCTTAACCAAATTTCAATATTGAAGGAGAAAAACATTCGACTCTTTGTCTGTCAAACGTTGATAATCAATTTATTATCGAAACAAGAAAGAAAAAATAAATATTTCTTACGAAAGCAGTAGCGAAGGAAATATTTTGGTGCATTATTACGATTTCACTTGTCTCTGAAATCCACTGAGTACCATCGAGTTACTAGCATACGCTACACTCTAATTGAAGTCAGACAATAAAAATATAATTTGAAAATCGAGAAATTTCTGCAGATTTTACATTTTAGTATTATTTAAATAAAAACATCAAGAACTCATCGTTTTGTGTAGTGGACGCCATAACTACGATCAGAAAGCTATAGGTTATTATGTAATGAAACAAATAAAAATAGCAGCATGCTTCAAACAGAAAGAAAAATTTTGAGAAGGAATTTTTCAGAAAAACAAGAAATCAGAGAAACATTGGATTTTTTTGAAATGTACTGTCCTACAATAAAAATAAGAACAGATCAGATTATTATATAATAGAACATACCAGAGACCGAAAACGAATCGAATTGAGATTTTTGTATTCGTTTCGGTCTCTCATCTGTACGATCGATTCAAAACAATAAATTGAAAATAATTTTTATATGTGGCTAATAACGAGTCATGATCGACGTGTTAGTTTAT
>OENT01003310.1:0-13362 GCA_900239685.1 Rotaria macrura | reverse complement strand
AAAAAATAAAGATAAATTAATCATTTATCTTTATCCTTTATTGTAAAGGAAAATAAAAATAAAGGGTCACCCCTAGACACAAGTGTAAAATCTTGTTTCCAATAAATATCAGGTGTCTATTCTGTTCGCGTTATAGGTCCTGACAAATTCTAGTAAAAATCATTCATAAATTTAAAATTTACCCAAGTTTTAGCCTTGTTCGAATCTTAAGACGAGAATTCATACCAAACATCTATATGATGAGGTCGTCTGATCTCTGAAGCTCTCAATAGGAAGTCTATTGGGAGAAGAAAAATATTGAGTATAACAACAAGAAGCTTTGAATATCAGATTTACCAGATGTGAAAAAAACATTTAATGTCTTTCCGTTTTAATCGGTATTCTTGATTGGTTTAGCCTAATATTATCAAAGTGGAAGCTCATTTCGAGCGTGAAGATGTTGTTTATCTTGTTACTGAACGCATGGAAATAGATTTATGCAGTTAAATTACAACTTCGAAACATGGTTATCTTGATGAAGATACATCTAAAATAATTGGCTATCAAGTTATTGTTGCATTGAGATATTTACATGCAAACCATTGTGGTCATCTTGATGTTAAGTGTGACAATATTCTTATTACACGTCTTCCACCAACGCTGAACACTAAGAATACAGCATCAAGCGAAAACGTTTCTTCACAAGATTACCCTTTAGTTAAACTAGCTGGTTTCGGTTCTTCGAGAATCATTGATGAAAATTTATTCAGCGAGATACATGTGGGCACGGTAAACTTTGAAATAAGAAAAATACTGGAGATGTTCAGTCTTCAGTTTGGATAGCCATTTGCTTTTTATTTTATAGAGAGTCTATAGTGCACCGGAGATTTATGGTAATGAAGGCTATAATCAATTAGCTGATATGTGGAGTGTCGGCATCGTTCTGTACGCTGCATTGTCTGGCACCTTACCTTTCCAGGAAAAAGATTTTAAACATTCAATAGATATTTTCCGTTATAAAAAACCGTTTTTTACTGGTCCACGTTGGGAAGATGTATCTAGAGATGCAATTGATCTCATAGCAAATCAACTATTAGTTGTACAAGCATCTTCACGTATTACAGCTAATGTAAGTTAGAAAAGCAATTTATCAAAATTTGAATCTACCATGATGTATTAAAAAAGAAATGAAGTCAATAATTGTTAATAATACACATCAGAAATGTGCGTACGTTGATTTTTCTTCCCTACTATCTGAAGAATTCCTATGGTATTGATAACTCACTAATATCTTTCTCTACGGTTGAATAAATCATCTTTGTAAAAATAAAATGTAGGGCAATTGAAACTTGAACAAAACGTTTACTCTCTAGCAAAATCCTACAAACACATACGCATCATTCTGAGGGTTTCAATTTAGACAATGCGCAAAAAACAATGAAAATAAGATAATAAGAAAAAAGGTACTTTGAAATATTCGTTCATATTCAAAAGATTTTGAATTTCACTGTGACAACATTCAATACTGACTTGCCGATCTCATAAATAACATTTTTTATCTTCATGATTAACTTTTAATTTTGAGTCGGGCAATCTCATGAAAGGTTAGTTTGGGTTTTTTCGTCATCACAAATCATGCAAGATAGCTATCGTCGTATCACTAAGTATATTTGCAGACGTTTTTATGAATAGTATTATTGTTGTTTTTAAATGTATTTCTTTGATAGGATGCTTTATTTCATAATTGGTTCACTGATTTTGTTTTATACATAAATCTACGTGATATTGAAAAACGAACAAGGCATCTAATGAAATCGAAAGATCAAGAGCTTCCATCACCACCAGCATGGCTTATTGTTGCACGTGAAGATCCTGTATGGACAGACTATGCAGATTTATATGCAGAAGCAAAGAACAAAACCTAGCAATATCTCTCTTTCTTCTATTGATGAATAAATTATGAACTAATTCGACCCCATTTCAGTACTATACGTTGGGTGGAGTGCCAGTTGACTTCATAAGCCTGAAAGCTATTAAAACACGACTCTGTATGAAATTTGACTATTACAAAAATTTACACTCTCACAGAGGGCACCAACATGAATTTCAGTTGCGCACAGTTGTGATGACTTGTTTGGCAAGCGAGAGATAATAAATCTGAATCAGCAATTGCCATATAAAAAAGCTATCAACTTTTAATTATTGTTTTCTGCATATCTTATATCTGCCAACTGTTGCCGAATTTTAAAAATGGATTTTAGATGTGCATTCGTTTCATTTTGATGATCTCACCAAGCTTTTCATTTTCACTGAAAATGATATTCAGTTATACGAGAACGAGTGACTGAATTGAGGGTGTGGGTGTGGGTTTCGTTCTTCTCATCACATCCACAGACACACCCTCAATTCATTTCTTGATCAATTGATATGCTGCAAAGAAAATAATGATTACGAAATATCTACCAGTATTGACAGAAAAGACGAGTTTTAACGAGAATAGCAAAAGTGGATGTATCGTGTTTCAAATTTTAATGCAACAGTATCGTTCTAATAGATTTTAATACAAATCCATGAGTAGTGCTGCACAATTGTGGGCACCATTCTGCTGTGATTCGTCCATTCTGAAGGTCGATTTTCACTAATGGGTTAAAGTAATCGAGCCAACACATTGATCGGATGTTCTCATCACAGTTGAAGAGAATTGTTATATTTACCGATGCTGCGCGATTGTCAATAAACTTGTAGCAAGTTAATTCGCCTTCTCCGCGTTGTTTTTTTGTGACTGAATCCGCAATAATGCGGTGGTATAAAATTACTTTGGAGTGGGGTAGGGTCTAACTTTGAATGACACAGTCACACACCCATACCCTCTTCGAATCATGTTGAGAACCGATGTATTGCTATAATGAACGTGCTTATTTTAGAATTCGGAAAGGTTTCTTCTTGTTTTCTTTTCTGTAATGAATTTTCTGAAAAGGTTTAACGCATTACTAGCTTTGCATCGAAGCAATTACCATGACTGAGCCTGCTGTCGCATTGTGACAAGGACCAGAGGCGCAACTATTAAAAATACTAGGTACCACAATAGTTGGTTGTGGCAAGCATTATAAATAACATTAAGTAAAATTGAATATGGATGAATATCCACTAATATATTTAATTGAAGAGAATAGAAATGAGAAGAAAAAGTAGCAAGCAAGTAAGTAGCAAGAATTACGAGAGAAGAGATTAGCTGAGTTTTAAGAAGACACGCTCAGAAGACGAGTGGGACATTTTCAAAGAATGAATATAGGCATATCACAATGAAGAGAGAGACATATAAATTAGAGAGACTAGATCAAGGTTAACGAGAAAAGAAGAGTAAGTGTATTATTTTATTGGCAGTTTTAGGTGCAAAACTAATGAGAGAGAAAAGGAAAAGGAAACTAGAAAAAGAAGCAAAAAGGACTCACACACAGCAACAAGCACCCGGATAACAGCAGTGAAGATTATGCTACCACGCCGTGCCTCACACCACACTGTTGAACGGCAAAATTTACCTTCGTCTTATGCTGAGTGGAATTTTTAAACTGACTTCGTCGATCGTAAGTGAAAAAGATGAACGAAAATGATAACAAGCAAAAACCTATTCCTATAACGCATTTCATGTACACTGAATTTTCAGTTGAATTATTTAAAATCCATTATGTCTTTGAAAGAATTCCAATACAAGGATGTCAGGATTTCTTTCAGTATACCAGTTTAGATACCTACATAAACATTTAGACTGATAGGATCCTTATTTTCACCGATAATCTGATTTTAGGGATACATGTGCGAGCTATATACACCATGAAGATTGCTTGCGAGCCCCTATCTAAAATCAATGTACACCCTTTAAAATTTTTATGATGATAGATTACTTTGAAAATTTATCTTAGATTTTTAATGGAGTTGTGAAGAAAATGTGCTTTCAAGACAGCATGGCTCAAGAGCAGAAAAGAGTACATGAAAAAATGAAAAAAAAACATACTCTCGTTTCCCGAAAAAACGTCTGAGGGAATTCGATTAAACAAACAACGTAAAAAATGACTGCGCCATCAAGATTACCAACAAAACATAAAGGAAAAAAAGAAGATGTCATCAAAATGATTCAATGTTTGTGTTATTTCAGTGTAAGAAAATGGCTATGTACATATAAAAGACCATATTCAGGCAATTCAAACTAATATATTTTTAAGCACATACTTGTGTAGCATGTACCGTAAGTTTAGTTTTAGATTCTAACATTCTATGCAATTTCATCTCAATAAGATTAATTTTCTCTATTTTTATCTAAAGGAAGGTGTGGGCCAGAGATGTCCATCGCGGCTGGTACTGTGCCGCTGCCGCAACGCGCCGCGATGGCAATAAAAACTAAGTTGCCGCTGCCACGCTGGTACCGCGACGTTATAAATAGTATGATCTACAGCAAGTTCCCTGTTCTCTAATAAAAAATCGATTATATAGCATACAATTCGAACGAATTATTAGGTCAAATATCAGTATATAATGAAATGGACAACAATCATGCATTTATTAGACCTTCAATTGAGTAACGAACATACTGTGAGTAAGCGAGAACACCTGTAAACTTGAAATATTAAATTAAGTAGAAAGTATTGTATGAATAAAATAGAGTATTCTTATTTCGTTTGAATAGCTGATATTTTAGCATTGACAAAGCGAGAGACTATAGCAACTTATAGAAAGCAACTGGCCCTATGGAAACATTATTTGATATGCGCACGAAGTATTTGAGAATCTTGACTAAGAAACTCATGCACTATTAATAAATCTTGAGGTCTGGCTAGCTGGACGGTATGGAAGAAAGGTTCTCGTGATGTGACTATTTAGTAGTAAATGAATGAAACAATATAGATTACAATATTTGAAATAAAATATCTGCCATTTAAAATTCTTTCATCTAATGATGATTGAAAAATTTTCGTTTGTATAGTTATGTATGTGCATTATAAATGACGTAGAATATAAATTCTTGAAAATCTAGTAGCATGATCCTACATCAAGTCATCATACAATTACGTGATGCCAATGTTCATATATCAGTTATATGATTAAAGAGCAACGAAAATGAACTAATTGAGGAAGGAAAAATTGGTTTGCTTTGAATCAAACTGAAACAATCTACTTACGTATTGTAGGTTCTATAGAAAAAAAAAGAAATTTCAACCGCTGCCGCGCTGCGCCGCGACGATTAAAAAAGAAAAGTTGCCGCTGCCGCGCTGCGCCGCGTCGCCTAAAAGGCGAAAGCTGCCGCTACCGCTGTGACAGTAGCGGCAGAGGCAGCACCGCTATGGACATCTCTAGTGTGGGCTGTTATGCTATCAGGTAACTGGCAATAAACAATTTAGTTGATTGTCTGGTGGCGAGAGCAGGCGATAGATGTAAAGCGTCAATGAAGAAGTGAAGGAAAGTGACTTTACACATCCACTTCCTCACATACATAGAGACCGAACTTAAAAATACGGCTAGACAAACGGTTAGTCATTTTGCCCATTCTTTACTCGCCTGGGAACCTGATAGTATTTCTTTTCATGGGTGAGTTTATTTCGATGTCAACAATATTTTTAATGCAGACCATTCTATGAGATAGTGATCGATTAACTTCTTCGATACGCGATGTATGGCCAATATCTCATATTTTAGATTGGTATGTCTTCTAACACAGATTTCGAAAACAAGCAATCCCAGAGAGAAGATAAGTGGACAGACGAACATGACATAAGAGGGTATTTTGATGGTAATAAATGGCAAGGACTATGCTCAGTTAATGCATGCAATAACCAAGCTCGACGTATTGGACTTTGTGCAGTTCACAGTGGAAAACGCAAAAGGCAGAAAAACAGTAAGTTAACGACATATTGATTATTTGAACAATTCAATACACGCTTATGCATGTGTACCTGATGCCATCGATGTACAATTTATCACTAGCTTGACTCAATGTTTCTATACGAACGCTCTATTTGTCTTCTGCAAGAATTCAATTTCATTAGACATATGTAGCAGTACATATAGTTTGAATGATTCACTGTAATGCCGACTACCGAGATCAGTATTTTTAGTGAATCTCTTACCATTTGAGTTTCCAGGTCAGTTTTCTACGAGCACTTAAATAAAAGATTTTAGAGAAATTCCTGTGTAATGAAAATGTTAAAAACGGTGTTATTGCTGATATTCAATATTAGCAGGAATGTCACTTACTTTGATATGACTTGGTACTCATTTGTTCATTATTTTTCACTTGTTCTTTTACAAGTAGGATAAGGAATTAGTGGTACATAATTTTATGTGAGTGGGCCAGCATTTAAGCGTATTTGATGCAACGAAAGGTACTTCAAAGCCTACGATAAGCAATGGACTAACTAAATACTTATAAAATAATTCAACCGTACATCATAATATGGAGATCAGTGGGTTCGATGCAAATTTCTACTTGGATACAGTTCAATACACCTTTCAGATCGTGTTTCATAAAAGTACCAGGAATGAAAAAATGTGGTCGAAAAAATCGCAACCAATCTTAGTGGAACATATGGAGGGCTTTCTGTTATCCCACCTGTGTCTGCCTATCTGTGACACTTGATTCAAATATTCATAGTGATGTCACATATAACTGTCAGTATGATACGATTCCTTATATTGAGGGTACGCAAGACAGTAACTATGAGAGAAAGGACTATGGTAATTATAACAAGTGTTACAGACAGACAAGCACTAACGAATTGCTGTTTCTAGAACCCTAGGAGAAATTTTCATTCGTTGATGTTCGTATGTTGCAGATGTTTAGAATCTAACTAGCTATAGAGTCTAGTCAATCGATTTCGATTCAAGCTACTTATTGCTTTCTTTCATGCAAATAGTATATAGCATAGGAGCACAAAAAAAAACAGATCTCTGTTGAAGACTTCTAGAAAACGTATTGTCGAGGCAGTATTCTGGAATATTAATATAATCCGCACTTTCATATTATTGGGAAACATTGAAAAAACCTAGCGCACCATTTCTCTTATGAGTTGATAGTACGGTTAAATATCAGATGTAACAAGCTTTAGTGACAGAATTTTCTTGTCTACACCTTCGTATCAATGCGTTTCAAGCTGAACCTACTTATTTATACATTTGCATTTGTACGTCTTCATCCACACGTTCTCCTCAATACGTCCTTATCGATTCGTATGGATCTTTACCTCTTCATCTATCCACCTCCATCTACACCATCATAAATAATCCCATGAGCATCGTCATGAATGTTAGTGACATTTAAAGAAATGCTAAAAGCAGCCTCGGGCATGATGTATCATTGCAGACATATTTCTTTATGACAGTTCAAACTTATTAGCTTCTGCGCGCTAGACGCACTCAGATCTGTGCTATGAGTCATATATTTGTACATTCACTTATCTAAATTAGACTTAAGGTAGGTCCGAAGAGGACGAGTTAAGGTAAAATTATTCGTAGTTATACTGGTTGAACTTCGACGACTGTAGTATCAGATAAAAAATCAGTACAGTTTAAGACACATAGATTCAGTTTTACTCGTAAAGATGTATAAAATAAGACGAATGATTTAAAATACACTTACCAAGATCTTTAAAAAGGAGATATCGAAGTAGATACATCATATTGATACATAGAGCAAGAACATAAATATGTATGGAATGGAAACGTTATACCAGATGGACTCGAAATCCATTTGTTGGCTTGAGTGGAGTCGATTGAAATCCGAAGTCTACAATATTGATTGCCGTGTATGTGTGACTTGTCGTGGTGCGTGAAATCTGAGTAGACTTGGACAAATTTCAAATAGTTTTTCGTCGTTTCTTTCTTCTTCCCAAAAATCACCCCACCATATTTTCCTTTCGATGGGAAAATCCTAAACTTATTCAATTGTGAAAATCATGAGCTAAGAATGCTTAGTCAATAGTAGAATTCAAAACAGAAAACAGTTCAATCTTAAGTGAAATTACGGTTCGTTAATGAAGATCTCGATTCTGTATATTCCAATCAATGTATTTCAGGTCGATGGTGTTTTCTTTAAACACTTAATCTAGTTAACTTCTCATTTTGAGCATATCCTTCTCACAGATCCAAATCTATCGTCAACATTTGGCTTGAAGATTCAATGCAACCAGTTTAGATTTGATATCAGTTGGATCAAGTAGACAACTATAGTTTTATTTCATGAGATCTTGTTAACATTTTACAAGGGAATCGTTGATAGACATTTCAAGTAATCTGTGGTAGATTTCAAAAGACTAGAAAATCTCAACCAAATTTCTATTTCAGTGGTAGTATTTTCGTTTTTGTTCATATAAAGTAGTACGTCGTTTACTAGGAATTTTTCTACATCTATATTTACTACTCTGATGTGAGATCTTTCAACAACCACAAACTCGCGATTTTTGACAAATGTAAAACTCATCAAACACTACTGATGTGATGTGTAAGCTATATGGCGTAGGGTCGTACCTTGAGGGAAGATCTACCAACCGTATTCATCTCCGTGGACAATCCTGAGGTGCATCTTGATGAATACATTTCAACTAGACATGGTGAAATTCGAGCCCAGACAACAAAACTAGATTAGAATTCATTTTGTTGAAATTAGATGTTCGAAAATTCTTATGGTTCTTTCTAGTTAGCATCATCATAAGTGTTTCTGGTATAACGCTTAGTATTGAAAGCATCTGATAAGATTTTCAGAATTTATATACAGATTTGGACGGACAGAGAAGACAAAGTTCTAAACCGACGTAAAATTTAATAATTTTGTCATCTTTTCCAACCGAACCGATAAACTAAATAAATCGCTTAGCTGTATACCGATGAACAAGTTACAGTCTCAACCATACGAATGTTGGTAACGCAGAAAAAGTGTTCAATACAACTAAAAAAATGCAGCTACTTCATCAAATTGATTGATGATTGTGGTTGAAGAGAGCTGCTATTACTCATAAGATGAGGACTGGAGTTCATACAGAGAACAGTTGTTGTAGTATATAATTTTACTGAAGCTTGAAATAAATCGTTGAGATATTCTGAAGGAATTAGGTTGGAAAATTCTAATTTTTTTGTCTTGATTAATAACCGATCAATATATTCCAAGCAACCTTCTCTGCTTGCATGGGTTCAGTCCAATTTTTTTTCATTTCGCCATTGTTTATCGTGAATGTTCCACAAAGTCATATTGTAGAAGAGTAGCGTTTTTCTTTTCTATTTTAACCATACATTTTAGACTATGATTCATCGCTACCAACAACAATAAATAGCCAGTTGGATACATCTGATCCAAGTTTCAATCTGCCTTATAGTAGTCAGCCATTTCAGAATGATAGGGCTACCTGTTCTGAAATCACGAATCCGTTATCTGCATCGTCGAGTGGAATAGGAAGTAAGTAAAATTGTTTTGAAAAAATTCATACTGATTGTTTATCGTAAGATTTTCCAGATCCGAACATAAGTTGCTTTGAAGTTCAAAGACCAATGTTTGCATGTTACGGCGACCCTTCTCAATGCTATGAGGCTTCACATGAATTCAACAATATAACTCCGAATTTTTTTCCTTCACATGCATCTTCTTCAGATCCTAGAAATCAGTACGACAGCCCATTNTTGTATACTTTCTTCTAATATGGATTCATGTTATTGTAGAGTCATTCGCAAACCTCTACTGGTGACTCTATTTCATTTGATTCTCGGGCCCAAGAGTTCATACTTACGCTAAATAATCGTCAAAATGCCACAATTCCTCAACATCCCCTGCAAAATAGTCAACAAGAATCTGCTCCGAAAAAAATTGAAACAGCAGGTAGTACTGCGGACGAAAATTCAAATGAGTGTTCGCCGTTCTATCGATTGGACACACCCATATTGACAACAAGCATCGAATACTTGATGTCAGGATAAACGTTGAACGAAGGAGACCCGATGACTCTCCAGACGAATCATAGTAAGTGTCCCGAATATTACTTAGGACAGTTGATCATCCTCGTAAGTGTCCTAATCGATCACTGAAGAGGAAGATTACATGATACACCAGATATTTGATATTTCATCTCATAATATTGATACCGATTAGAATATCTTAAGTCTATAGATTAGCGAGTTGGAGACAAAAGTAAATATAGAGAGTAGTAGTGGTGGGATCGTTTGCAATCCCGAAACTCGCTTATGATAGGTAAGTATAGAATTCGAATAGATCTTTTCTACATTTTCAGCTTTTCGAATATTTTTAATTCTAAAATTTAGTGAGGATCAATGTTAAACACCTTGGCTATCTAATACCGTTGAGAGGAGTAGGAACCGTTCTAGTCACTGCAAAAATGGTGAAATACATACTGAGAAGAGAGTGCGTATGTAATGGTGCTCTTATGCGGTTTGAGCATTATGGGTTCTGCTTGAATGAGTTTGACAAATTCTTTTCTCAAACTTTAGAGACCATATTTCTCTCAGTACTATGCAATGACTCTATTACGTGCGATGATATTCGTTTCGACGGTTACTTTTATATCAAAGAATCATAATAACCCACCTGATTGGAAATGAGGCAGTGCACAATAGTGTTCCTTAACATCAAAATTTGTGAAACATCTTTTATACAAAAAAAACGATGACGAAGGAAATAGAGAGTAGACTACTACGAAATAATTATCTTTCGATGGCTATATTCTTTTAACGAACGGTTCATGATATATATATATATATATGAGTACACTTTTTCAGCTAGGTCTTAAATACGAAAAAAAAATGAAAATGAAAATGTTCTAACAGCTACGCTTCTGTGATTAGCTTGATGGTGTATATGTAGTAACTGTACAGAAAGAGATTCAATAGCAGATGTATTTTCAGTGGAAATTTTATCAGGCATATATTAACGAACGAATATACATGTTACCGTGACGAATAGTGCATGTATCCAATATCATATCGATTACTTTGAACATGTGTGCATTCTTGTGCTTAGATTATGTTCCGGATATCACAACAACAACGTTTACTTACAAAGTTCAGGAAGGAGAAACTTTTTATGGTTTGAGCAGAAGGTTCAAATGTACCCTGAAAGCAATTATGGAGGCTAATACAGATGTAGAACCAAGGAGATTGCAAGCATTCCAAACTATTAATGTTCCTCGATCTATTGAGTAATCATCAGTTGATAAAGTTTCATCTGGGAAGTATTTTTCAATGTTGCTTTTAGATCAGAGTCAACAACAAGCTCCAATTGACTGCAGAATCGAAACTAAAGACCTCTCACTATCAATTTATATGAAATAATTAAATATTCTAGAATATAAGTCGATTGAATCTACTTTCTAATAGAATATAAACAAAAGAACGTGTATGAGTGAACGATATATTGATTTTTATCAACACACATGACTGTTGAATGTAATGAAATGCACATCGTCAAATCGTTTCAGTAACTCCTGATCAGATATACATCTGGGAGAACCACTCTGGTTGTATCAGAACTGCAACTAGTGAGAGTGTGATGGGGTTGTAAGTGTTGATGTCGGTGAGATTCGAGCAGGGTGTGTATTGAAAGAAGACTCATACATGTAACTGACGAAAGAGGATCAACATCTAACTAAATGTTGCCTCATTCAAATTCACCATTGGAGAAGTCATAAAACATTTATATCGCCATAAAATGAGGAAGACTTGATGCAGTCTCCCAAAATAGTTTTCTCCTACGTAATAATACACATTTCATGTTTTCTTGATATCATTCTATTTCATCCGCTCTTCAGCATTGGAAGAACAATTAATGCAACGTAACAGATTTCTAATACAACAACTCAGTAAATGCAACGTATGATATCATTAGCTTAGCTCATGAAGATGGAGATTAAAATAAAATAAAAACGAAATTCTCACTTACATCCTAACGAGCCATATTCTAATTTTCCCCCCTTCTCATTTCTATGAACTTCTTTGTCATTCACATAACGGTGATTATGAATCAATAATTTGTTGTTTGTAATAGAAAATTAAATCATTATACCAGGTTAAAGTGCTCATATATGTGTCTACAGTATTATTCTTCAGGAAGACATTTTTCGCATGATAAGTTTTATATTAAATTATGTCGAACACAAGCAAGCAAGTAACGCGTAGTGCTATGGATTTCGATGACAGTGAATGAGAACTTATTCTGCACAAGTTCTCACCGCTGGTACAATATTTACATATTCAAGGTATCATATTCAACATAATCTTGTGAAATAAGCACAATACCTTGGCGTTTTCTCAATATCGTACGAAGTATAGAAAAATAAAATCCATGCATCTATTTCAACATATAAAATGAGATGCTCTGGTTGTAACATAAAGATGGTGTTAGTAGATTGAAAAATTCAGAATCATCGAATACGTTAACATGTCCTATATTTCGAGTTCTATGTAATAAATTTGATAGCTGAAATTGAATATTTTCCTTACAAGAGCAACAAGGTAAGATCCCAATGCACCCACCAACGTCTTATTGTTTTTATTAGATGTCTAACTGAAAATCTAAATGTTTTCCGTAGAATGAAACAACAAAATAATTAATAATGACATTTGCTTCGAGTGTCAACCGAGTACAGGCATCAAAGAGTTCTACATATTCTATATGTGTGACAACTATTTCTTTGGTTGAATAACTGCTAGTTGTAACCAAGTACAAACTATCTCCGATATTAACTTCAGTGGCAAAAAGGTATTCAAAGTTCAGTTTATATTTCTTTTTCAGGAGAAGTGAATGTGACGGTGTAACATGAAGTGCACTCGGGTTCGCCATTGTCTGAATTTCAGATAGGGAACTGGAAGGGGAGGATTATAATTTTGATAGATATCAACTGCCAGAATTCGGCTTGAGAAAATTTTCAGATCACCATTTCTAGTTCGATAAGTAACGAAAACTTGATCATCAACATTTAAGGGGATCTCCACCCTCCAGAAACTCGAGTTTTTCGAAAACATTGATATTTGACTTTTCATCATGGGTAGATACCTCAAAGTTTCTCCTTTCACAATATACATGGGTTCTGTAAAAAGAATTTGAGTTTAAGGGATTTATCGAACAAATACTAAACCGTACTGCTTTGTTTTTCAAGAAAAGATAACTAGCGGTATCGGCATTTTTCCACGGAGTTATTTTCTGTAAAGATAATTACACGGTTGGAATCAGTATGTTTTTATGAAAAAAAATTTTCTTTTTTTAAAATCATTTTGTGTGCCACCTCTCGAAAACAAACATTTTTTTTCGGAATTCGATTCAAATTAGGGGTGGTCATTTACTATTACTTTACTTTTTAAAGATAAATGATTAATTTATCTTTATTTTTTAAAAATAAA
>OENT01003309.1:0-13367 GCA_900239685.1 Rotaria macrura | reverse complement strand
CTCGATTGGTGCATTAACTATAATGCACTTTTCAAAAGTGCATTAAATCTGAATTAACTTTTCGACCAATTACGTGTCTTAATTCAGCATTAACTTTTCTAGTGTAGACAAGGCCATATTCTTGATTAACGTTGAGCACTGTATTCATAGTTACAGGAGAAAACTTCTCAATCTTACTTCTGTATGTTTTAATTTTGATCTTTCACGGTAGAGCATTTGTTCGAAAGTTAAGAATCCAAGACAAGATCAAATAAGTTTTAAAAAATTTTACGACTTTTCTTCAATGAATTTATTGGATGATTCACCATTCGGTATTCAATATCCATCATCACTTCAAGATCCACGAGATGCTAGTTTTTCTATTGAACAACTTGAAGACTTGGCAACAATTAATGAAGCACGAAACATAGCCCTTGGATATTTACATAACTTTGATGTATTTGCAACGATTTGGAAGTCGAATAAGATTGATTCTGAAAAGCGACGTTTATTACGAAAACTTGTACAAATACAAACGATCAATGCTGTATGCAATGGGTTCGCCTGAGAGAAAAACTTCATTCGTCATTTCACATAATTTCGCCTTTGTTGTTATTTAGTTTTTATCGACTACCGAATGGTGTGAAACGAGAGTTAGACATTGAAAAAATGGCATACGCCGCTCAAAATACGAAACCGTATAGCAGTACCTACCCTTATGATTTAACACGTCAACAGCGTTCTTATGAACAACCAGCTAAAGTTCTTGTTGTTAATGGTGATTGTCTTGATACAGTCATCTATTTCAAAGAGATACATCAGGATTGTAATCCAGTTGTGCTTAATATGGCTAATGCCGATTGTCCCGGTGGTTGTTGGAAAGACGGTTTCTCACTTGACTTTTTCTATTTTTCTCAATCTTATTGATTCATGTTTATCTTCTTCAGGTTCCGGTGCTCAAGAAGAAAATCTTCATCGTCGTACGAATCTATTTCAATGTCTTGAAGATTCTTATAATCAACTGAAGGGAAAGCGAGATTGGCATTATCCTATACCCGAAGTAGATTTTAACATCTTTTGAAGTTTATACGAATAAGATTGAATCATCTAATAGTTCGGTGGAATTTATTCTCCTCGTGTGAGTGTATTTCGTCATTCGGAATCTTCTGGTTATGGTTTTTTTCCTAACGGACCCGAATACATATCATTTATTGCTTGTGCTGCGTATGCATTTCCAAATACAGCGAGAAATAAAGATGGATATTTGGAGCTCAGTAATCAAACTGTAATTCATAATACAATGAAAAAAATGGAAGCTATTTTACAAATTGCTCTCGAAAATGAACATGATACTGTTATTCTATCAGCATTCGGATGGTAAGTTGATAGTTCACTAGAAAGATTTACAATGTTATTAATATTCATTAAAATAAAACATCTTCCATAAACAATTTTCACAATCTTTCGCAGCCAATCCAAATGTGTCTAAGAAATGGCATATTGTAGATGTTACAAAATCTTAGGATAACAGTATATCAACCTATGCTAATAAGTTTTTAATGATCATCGATGTGAACAATTGATTACGGTTGAATCAAATACACTTGATAACTTAGTTCATCTCTCTCTCTTTTCGTCCCGCACTAGGATTACTTCGGTTGAACTTCCTAAAAATCTTCGCATATAGACAGATGTATTTTTCAGCATGATTTTAACTTTCAAGATTACTTCAAAAAACGTCACATTTGAGACTTCTAGCTTAGATAAGACTCCTTGAAAGATATCTTTGTTTCCAACGAGAGACTTGACAGATAGCATACTGTAGACAAAACAAGAATATCTGAACTTTATGTTTCTATTTCAAGATCAAAACTAATCTGGAACGTCACACACAGTATAAGCTCCACAGGTATCGACCTCATGCAGTTTTTGTGGCATACCTTGAAATTCCAAAGAGTGCGATTTTCCTTTGATTGTTTTCTAACTACCTACAGTTAAGAGCGAAGTTTTTATGGAACAGTGATGCAACCCGAAATTATAGGTTCCTCAAACATACAAGCAATTAAAATTCAAAAACGATGCAGATTTTATGAGAGCATTCTATGTGTTTCACAATCATGATACGAGGCATCGGCTTGTATGCAGTAGATAATCCTAAAATCAACATTTTAGAAAACTTGACTAAGAGGATTGATGTTAGCTACTACTAATCAATGATACTTGATTCATAAAGAATCAAGCCTCTGTAGACAGAACTTTTCATATGTTGATATGATCTTTTTACTTTTAAGACTAATACGAATGCAATATTCTCGAAAGATTTAAGCATTTGACAGTTGCTCTACGAAATGATTTAAGTGTCTTTTTAATCTTAGAATGCTCATCAAATATGATTTGATATTTCATTCATCGATAAGTACGACAATGCTACTGATGATATGAAATGAAAAATTGTTTTTTTTCTCTTCTTTCAAATTATTCCTATTTATTCAAATGATGAAAATTCTTCTCATTTTTTCAGTGGTGCTTTTAGAAATCCTCCACAACATATCGGTAAGAATGTCATGACATATTATGAATTACATTTTGATATTTTTGTTTTTGATTGTAGCCAAATTATTTCATACAATAATATCAGAAAAATATGCTCGATCATTTAAATTTATTATTTTTGCTATTATGGATGATCACAACTGTATGAAAGATCATAATCCCCATGGTAATATTCAACCGTTTGCTGATGTTTTCAAAGCATCAATATTAACTGTGAATGAACTGTAAACTTGATTGATGAAGATTATTTTTTCGTTTTAACATGGGATCATTTTTATTTTATTGTTTTTACTAATTATTTTCCATTCTAGATTTAGAGACACGTGTAAATAATGTCAGCTTTTGTTGAATTACTTCGTAAATCAAATCTTGATTATGTTGTTACACGAAAACCATTTAAAATTGGATCACGTAGTGATGATGTTATATTTGCTGCATTCATCGATATGAAAACAAAAAAATTACAAGTAAAAAATGACAGTTCGATGAACAAGAAAACATTCTCGTTGGTATTTTTAGTTAGTCGCATGTTTGGATAAGCTTGAATTAGTTACTGTCTGGTCAACATCATTAGATGAACGTGCGTTTCAATTGAATGCTCGTCTATTAGATATATCAGAACTCGGTGAAACAATGAAGTTTCTCTATGAACGTATAAACGAATCCGATTTTACACTTTCCAAAGCTGCATCAACAAATAGTGATGGTCAATATGAAGTATCACAAGTAAATGTAACATTTACGCATCCAAAAAATAAACAATCCATAACTCTTCAACTTTATGAACATGTTGACGAAGTAGAAAAATCTTCATTTCTAAGTAAAATTCTTCTACATGTTTATAAACGCAACGAACAATTAATAGCTGAAGTTAAAACACAACAATTACGTATTAAAGAATTATCAACAAAAGCACAACGTGTACAGCCAAGACCGATAGGTGGTAATCGAAGTTTTGATGGAAACAAATCACTTGATTCAAGTAATCAAAAAGGAAATATAAATAAACCAGCAGGAAGTATACAAATGAGTTTAATTAATCCAACAATTAAACGCCGTAAAGCACCAACCGGTGTCAACTATGATGATGAAGAAAGTGATTAAAAGTTTTGTTCGCAAGAAACTTTGTATATCTATGTAGATAGACATGAATATTTCTGTACATAGTTTGTTTAATATCGTTGTTTATTACATGAAACATTTGTTTTTCGTCAGATGTCAAACAAAAAAGACAGATTCAATATTAATAAAAAACGGATGTAGAAATAAAGATAGAACTAATCGAATCGAAGTAGTTATTCATTTTTACTCAACATGATCTAATGCTAGTATTGAAGAAACATCGGACAGAAAAATTGTATGCTCTTCCCTAATAGATTGTAACGCATAGATTTTCATGGATTACGACGTATGTCATTCATATACAATGGGGAAAAAAGGTAGAAAAATAACAAGCTCATAGTAATTTGTCAATAAACTAATTTTCTAACACATATCCAACGAATCTTATGAAGAGATAATGATAATATGCCGTACACAATTGCTAGAATAGAGAACTGTCTGTATGATCAGTATTAGTGACTGGTACGTCGTATTTTTTTAACTGTTTTTGTCGTATCATACTCGTATTATTCTGTGTAAACGTAGATCCTACGAAAAATATCTGTACAAAAACCTTACTTCGATCCATTTAAATTCACAAGTAAGGAATGCACATCTTATGTTATTAGACTTTCTTGCATTATTCTATTCTTTTGTCTGTAATATTAATGTCGTGTATATCGAATGCAATAGATGTTCGAATTAAAATGTTCACCTGACTAGTTAGTTTATAATGCTGTTAATACAAGAATGCAAAGTTATGCATACATGTCGGAAAATTGAGCTCTCATTATTGATTTCGACGAGATACGCCAACACTGAATAGATAATAAAATAAATGTGAAAACCTCGGACTGAAGTCCGCGAGTTATGTGTACTTCAAAAAATGAATGAGGCAAATCAGTCATTCTAGAATGCGTGCACGAAAGAAATATCCTAATGAACCTTTTTGGGAAACCCCACAACTAGTGGTCATCTAAGACATATCTAGGCATTTGGTTTCTGGATGCAGTTTTTGTACATTTTCAAACCTTTTCAGGCGATGTTTTGTTAGAAAGCTATGATTTGGTTCAAAACTAATATCAGATTCGGAATCAACGTTAAAGACTGAGTCGATTTATATATATTGTCAATAATTCTGAGACAAAACATTTTTTTTGAAAAACTCCCTGTACCCCACCTCAGGGATTGTTTGGTCAATAATGACAATTTTTTCGATAACTCAGTCATTTCTCGCCGGATCCTTTTCATCTTCGAACTCGACCGAGATATTGATGAGACAATTCTGTGCACAAAATTTCACCTCAATCGAATGCATCTGTAAAGAGTTATCGTGTAAACGTACGGCCTGCCGGACACACCGACCGACTCTAGAGTGTACTCCTTTTTTGAGTATACAATAAAAGTTCAGACCAATGTCTTAACATACATTTAATTTCAAGTATAAAAAAAATATTGATGTTACCGGAAGAGTAGAATTCTTCAAGTAAATTAACCCAGGACAAACAATCAGACGTTAAGATCTGACAAGATTCTGCATCTGATCTTGTAAGATCAGACGAAAAATCGTACACAAAATCGTGGTCTCAGAAGTCTGACATCAAGTCTTACTCTAAAATTCTTGACAGATTTTGTTCTTCTGTCAGATCTGATTATAAGATTATAGAAAATCTTATTCGCCAGTAAGATCTTACAGGAATCTTATTGTACGAATAGATGTAAGATATCTGAGACCACGATTTTTTGTACGATTTCATCTGATCTTACAACACTTAATGTCGGAATTTTTTACCTGGGTTCCAACAGTATCCGGCTCTTTGCGTCGGATCGTATTTGAAGATATTTAGTGTTACTTAAAAGATTTTTCCTTATTCAAAATGACTAATTTAATCGACAGTAAAATTCTTTGTTTGGTCAACGATAAGAATGTTCTTTGTACTAAGAAGTTTTCTCATGACATTGATTCAAGTGGAAAGAAACTCACAATTTCTGCTGCTGATCTACTTCGATTGTAGATTATGTCAAATCTTTAGAAAACTGATACAAGGTAATTCATAGAAGAAACTTCTTTTGAAATTAAATTCTGTTTCAGATAATCATGAGTAAATCATCAACACCGGCTGCTAAACAAATTCAATATGATCGTCAACTTCGTTTGTGGGGTGATCATGGTCAGAAGGCATTAGAATCTGCTCGTGTGTGTTTGATTGGTGCTAATTCATTGGGCACAGAAATTCTTAAAGCTCTTGTGTTACCCGGCCTTGGTTCATTTACAATTATCGACCATGAACTAGTTACATTAGCTGATTGTGGCTCGAACTTTTTCGTTCATCCATCAATGATTGATCAGTCACGTGCTCGTGTTACTTGTAATTTTTTAACACAGTTAAATCCTGATGTGTGTGGTATCTATATCGATAAGCCATCTATTGGCGATTTACTCAAACAGAATACATTTGATTTCAGTCAATTTAACGTTGTTATTACAGCTAATCTATCAATAAATATATTAGATATTCTTGCCAAACATTTATGGATACATAAAACACCTTTACTTGTTGCGCGTACATATGGGTAAGATGAAATGAAAAATTAATTTTTCTATGTCTCTTTGTTTGAGTCTTGTCTAGTTTTATTGGTACGATTCGTCTTCAAATATTTGAACATTATGTAATTGAAGCACATCCCGATGATACAATACCAGATCTTCGCCTGGATCGACCATTAGATGCATTTGTCAATTATTGTGATTCGATCGAGTGTGTTTCTTTGACGCGTGAAGGACATCTACACTTACCATCGCTCGTTATACAATTAAAAACATTAAAACTTTGGCAAAAACAATTCAATAGAACCGATTTACCACATACACGTGTGGAAAAAGATGAATTTAAAAGGATTCTCGATCAATTATCGCATCATTCAGCATATGAAATTCATGATAAAGATAAAGTTCTTGAAAATTTCGAAGAAGCCAAACGAACAATAACATCACGTCTTACGAATACACATATTCCATCAGCAGTAAAAGAATTATTTGAAGATCAATCTTGTTTAGAATTATCGGAACAAACAAGCATATTTTGGTTTATTATTCATGCAATAAAATTATTCACTGAAAATGAAGGACAAGGCTTATTACCGGTGCGTGGTGAAATTCCTGATATGATTACTAACACAGATTCATATGTTAAAATACTAAAACTTTATCGAGAACAAGCAAAAAAAGATTGTGAAATTATCAATAATTATCTATTTGATTTATTGAAAAAATACGATCGGTTATCGAATGAATTCATGAATTCTTCCTTAGATCTCGTTGATGTCTATTGTAAAAATGCATCTTTTTTGAGAATATTACGAACAACACCGATGAAACATGAAAACGATTTAATTAATCAAACTGAACCGAATCTTTCGTGGTAATTGATTTGATTTCTTTGGTTTTTTGTTTTTTGAAAATTCTTCTAGTTATTACTCGACGTTTTTCTAAAGGTACACTTGTCTACATTTATGTGATTTATTCTATGAAGAATTTCGTCGTTATCCGGGAGAATGTCTTTCCAACGAACGACAATTTGAGATAGATTTGAACGATTTAAAACAAATCAGCAATAGACTGTCGAGTCACGATTCGCTGAATGAAACTCGACAACAAATTCTCGAAGAATTATGTCGATATGGAGCATCAGAACTTCATTCGATTGCTGCTTTTATTGGTGGATGTTGTGCTCAAGAAGCAATCAAATTAATAACACATCAATATGTTCCTATTGATAATACACTAATTTATAATGGTATTCAACAAACAGTAAATGTATTCAAGCTTTAGATTTTAGACAATACAGGTGAAATGAATAAGAAGATATTCGCCGAACAATGATACAATGAATGTTTTCGTATAACTGAAAATAGATTTTTTTTTAAATGGCAAATGAAAATAAATTTTTAGGGATGACAAGAAATGAAAGACTTTAATAAAAATTTCATCGGAATGCTTGGCTTTATATATGAGTGCATTTCACTGATATTGTACCGTTGCTGTACAAGCACAGAAAAAGCTTTTGATGCAACTTCTACTTAATCAATTTGGACAACTGGTTTTTCAAATGCTTCTTTCAATCCATCCAAATCACCATAAAATTATCAAGATTTTCGGCTGCGTGATTAAGGAATTTTCAAAGATGAAACATCAAACAAAAGCTGTTGGGTATATCAGTCGATGAAGTTCCTTTTTATATCCCGATCAAATCTTGCAAGAATATCTAAATGTTCACTTTGACCGTTTTATATCGCGGCAGATCAAATTAAATCTATTAAAGACTATTTACAATAAGCTAACTCTAATTTCTTTCTTCGGTTTGGTATACTAAAAAAACGAGAAATATGTTGATCGAAAAAGAATCTTCTGAATCAAACAAAAAAAAAACTAAATATGAAGTTGACGTGTAAGTATTATTTCACTAAACGTCACGATAATTTTTTATTTTGATTTCTTGCTACCAATAAGAGATAAGCCGATGCATTTTTCATCTTTCTCAGTTAGCTTTATGTTAGATCTATGGTAAATGTTTCCGCTCTAAAACTGATCGATTGAAATTATAGATATATAGAAAAAGCAAAATTTTATTTTATCTGCTTTGATTTCTCGCGATCGCGTGACGTTTATCAATATTTAATGAAGATTCTTGATGACTGTTCATAAAGACTGGTTCTAATTATCTACAAACCTAAACATTATTTTATCTAAATGAACAATTTTATCAATAAAAACACTAACAATCGTCAACTTAAGTATTTCTTCATAGTAAGTCTTGTTGTTTCTTTTGGGTGAATAAATATCGATGTTATTGATTATTCTGATTTTTATTGTTGCCATAAAACAATATTGAAAAAAACTTAATTATACAGCTCGTTTCTCGAAAATTTTGCTTTGCCAATGATAAGAATCGCTCTGCGGTATCACACACATTTGCAAATATAGTTATGTACATGTATGTTGGATTCTTCTTTCGTAAATGATTCTATTGATAAATGATAACAATGTAAAACTGATAGCCGGGAAAATTCTTGTGGCTTATAAAAAAAAATTAAACTTTATTGAATACACGGATCAAATTTTCTGTCTGTTCACTTTTGTGTTTTTCCGATTCTTTTTCTTCAAACAGTACAATATGAGCGTCATTACCTCAAATGCGTATAGGAAAAATCAACCGATCGATTCTCAAAGTAGACAGATCTGTATGAATATAATAATACTGTCTTCTACAATTGCAAAACACATCCGGAAGATAGCATAGAATCTATGACTTCAAATTCTTGGTCTAAAATCTTTCTTGCATGTCCTATCATATCAAGTCAATGTGATGAGTCAACATCGGTTACTAAAAATCAGACTTTGATTTTCTTTCGAAATGTGAATGTTCAGAATTAATTTTGTTTTTGCTTTAAATTGATTAGCTAGGAACTACAGCTTGAATACCCCAAGAAACAGACGACTAACAATTAGGTTAATGCTTCCTGTAACTACCATTTAATTACAGTATTCGAATACTTAGACATGAATTTCGCAATAGTTTTGACTCTGTACCAATATAGTCCATTTAGTTTTATGTGAATTTATGAGTCACAACAATCAAGAGTGGAAACAAAACGTTCTATAGGGATTTTTCAAAGAAAAATTCTACACGTGAGACAAGACTTATTCAGTAGTTATTTTTTTGTCAATTTTACTTTTAAAAATACAAAATATTTGTAGTCAATATTTTCATATGTTGCAAACAGTAGGAAAATCTAATCAACCACAAGTGAAAAATTTATTTCTGATTACATATATTGATAAGGAACATAAAATTCTTCTAGTACTTGGATGATTTTAATTCCCTATATTGACTTGTAAGTAATAGAGAATTGAAAAAATCTGTTGTGCCAAGACTTTCAATCTTTAGATTAGATCTTGTCTTAAGGATTCAAAAATATCGGTATTGAATGCAAAATAAAGAAAAGTTTATATGAGATTCAGAAACAAATCGGTTTCATTCTCGAACCGTGCACGCTATGGAATACGTTAATGAAAACATAGAAACGGACAAGTATCTAAAAATAGCTCTTTTGCACTACTGCCCTTTATAAAATAATTTTGTCTCTCCTTATTTAACCACATCGAGATAAAAGAAACAGTTGAAGGGTGGTGAGATATCTTGTATTGACTCTAGATTGAGAATAAAAGGAACACATGAAAATTACTGTTGCATCTCATTTTCAACAATGAATATCAGCGCATGCATACTGGTAATTCTCTTATGTTGTGTGACATTCACACCAGTGTATCTACTAGCACTATTCGGAACTGACAATCAACAGTACAATCATGTCAATGTTGATCCGATTCTTATTGAAATTACTTGGACAGCTCATGACTATGATCTTCGTACAATTCCTTCTTTACAACTTGTGACCAATCCTCTTGTATCTCGTCAATTTTCACCTGTTAGTAGTGAAATATTCAATAATTTAAAACAGCTTAATGCCGAATACGCTCGATATGCGGTTTGGTTTCCATATCCGAAATTAGCAGTTGCCGAACTTGATCCACCATCGGGTTTACAACAATGTGGTAACGTTGGCGAAAATTATTCCATACATTTATCGTGTGAACGTGGCGGTGGCGTAATAAGTAAAATTGATTTTGCATCATTTGGAACTGCTGTTGGTGCTTGTGGTAACATGAAAGAAGGTACATGCAATGCAGCGAATAGTTCCGTGATTCTTCAACAAGCATGTATTGGACAAAAAAAATGTAGCATTACAGCAAGTACTGAGCTTTTTGGAGATCCTTGTAAGTATTACGTTACATTTAGACAATTATCACTGAATCATGTGTCAAAAAATTTGAACTAATCGTTGAAATATATGTTTTACTACAGGCACAGGTACACCTAAGCGATTATTAGTTCAAATTCAATGTAATCCACCACAAAATAATACCTATTGGAATTTTACTTATATGGATCCGATGTTAGAAGATTTTCTTCAGGCAACCGATGGTCATTCACGAATTATTTCATTTTCTACTCAACCTACATGGCTCTTTCAACAAGATACACCACATATTTATCCCGATAATGCAACATACGTCGATTGGCAATATCCCGTTGGAACAAAATTCGTTGATGAAACAATGCAAGCCCTAGGAGATTATTATGGACGTCTTTTTGCTTGGTATACACGTGGCGGTTTTATAGATGAATACGGTTTAAAACATAATTCTGGCTATGAATATGATTGGGACTATACAGAAATATTCAATGAAGTAGAAGGAGAACATCAGATGACAGTTGAATACTATACTCGAGCATATGATGCTGTTATTCAAGGTATTCGACGGCATACAAATAACTACGATATGAAATATGTTGGAATGGCATTGGAAAGTATGTTGTTAATAATGATGAGATGTTGGTGTCGTTATGAATGTAGAACTACCTAGAATGATATGCTAACGTACATTCATGGCAACACTTACATCTGCGAGTAGAATATTCGACGAGAAAACTTCGGATTATACTGTTCAATAACATGTACCTTTATGCTTGTGAATATTTTAGATCATAATGAATTTGATTGGTATCGATACTTTTTAAATCATTCGAATCATGCACCTGATATCCCACTTGACATGATATCATATCATTTTTATGCAATAGGAAGTTCACGTGTTGATCCTCAAAGTTGGGAATCATTTTTTACTCAACTCGATACATTTACGTTCGAAGTCGAACAAATTGAAGAAATTAGAAAAATTCTTTCACCAGGAACACGAACAACGATTGATGAATTAGGTGTCATTCTTCCTGATGATAACGATCCTGGTGCACCATTATTTCCATTAATTTATTGGAATGCTGCTGCTGCACTCTATGCTTATGCATGGGGGAAAATATCTCGACAAGGTATTAATGTAGTTGGACATAGTCAACTTGTCGGTCAGTACTTGATAACTATTACATTCGTTCTTTTCTTCTAGTACGTTATTTCTATTTTATGAACAGGTTATCCGAATTTGCCTGATCTTCAACTTCAACCTCAATATCCAAGTGTGGCCTTACTTAATTGGACAACAGGTGACGGAACAGCTAAATATTGGACATCGAAAATATTAATTGATACGATTGATATTGAAAATGATCAAGCTGTTATAACACGAACAACCGATATTGGAGATAAAAACATTTTTACTCAAGCATTTATTGGTAAAAATAATCGACGATGGGTTCTCATTGTTAATAAACGATATGCTGATGTTGATGTATTTCTACCTGGATGTACTGGTGGTCGAATGCAAATTATCAATGAAGCATCAGGTTTTGGTCCACCTACTGAAGTGACATTAGAATTGAGTCGAATAGCATTAACTCCATTTGCTATTGCTATCGTACATATGCCTACTACTACAAAATAAATTGTCAAAGACAAGAATTAATTTTAAAAACTTGTACTAATCATTAGACATGTATAAATTTCTTTAATAAATATCTTGATACATGATATTCGACAAGTTAATATTTTTAGAGACAGATGAATACCAAGAATGACAATATATTTCTTATACATACGTACTTGTACATTTCTCTTACCACACGTTTAACTAGTAGTGCTCAATAAATTGTGACAATAAATTATGTAAAGAATTGTTCGGATAAAAGATTTGTCGTCTTAAAAATTCTTCTTGAGTACACGAGAATTTGTAAACACATCTACTCTCACATATGTTGTTAACGTTATCATCGATCGTTTATAATTTGAAAAGAAACACTTTCAACTGAACGAAAATTCGGTTGAGAAATTCTCAATTCTACAAAGTCTTACGGAGAGTGACCAGATGAAAACACAAGAAACAAAGTTGTATTGAAGTTCAAGAGTAGATTCTTCAAAAAACGAACATTTCTTATTATCTTTTTATTAGTAAGATATTATTGAAAATATCACTTTAAATATTTTTCGCAATGTGAAATCGTTTCTCATGCACTTGCACTACCCTGCTTCAAATTCAAGCATCTTTTTGTTAGTTGAGATTAAAAATGGATATGAGCTGATAGAACCAATATGTTTACTAAGATTTATGAGAAAATCTTTTTTTTACCCAAGAGCCAAAACTGTATTTATGAAAAACCAAAAAGAAGATTTTATGCCGTTTTCGTCAATGTTGATCTATCCTATAATATTTGTTCGATGAAGTTTCTAATTATGATATTTCCTTATAGGTTATTCTTTGTCGACCGGTCACATAAAACAGTCAGGTGAAAAAAACATGAATTTTCCAGCAATGGCAAAGATCGAAAAAATGTCCACTTTACGAAAAGTCCCATAACTAAATGTAGGACCTTTCATACCTCATGAAATATCATACATAGTGATGTATATATATATATATATATTTAAGTAGCGAAAGGAAAGGCAAAACATGAATAGGCTACAAGCGGATCTTTTCTTTCTTCAGCGGACTTTTCATTTCTGTGCGGGACTTTTCCTTTCAATCCAGCTGATTCTTTCACATACATAATTGTATAGATTCTATAAGACACACTTAATTATTCCCTCTTATTCATTATGATCATTCGAAGTGGTCATTAACAGTTTTATAAGAGCTCTTCAGAATCTAAAAATTCCGTGATCCAATTTTTATTTTACTTGTCGTGTTGATTTCTTATAGATTAGAGTGTCTATAGTTTCGA
>OENT01003306.1:0-13391 GCA_900239685.1 Rotaria macrura | reverse complement strand
GAAATTATCGGATTATATAGGATCCCATAGGATCCTGTTGGGGAGCTTCGACCTGGGCAAGTTAGAAATTTGAGAAGAAAACGAAGACTAGGACGAGCAAGTTTTTATTTTCTTCGAAGACATTTGTGAGTTTCACCAAGTTGTGGTGTTCTTGCTTATGGTATATGTCGATTTGGTTCGATCAGTTATATTACAAATGTTACTATATTTCGTATTCGTCGTTCTGGAGATGGTCAGATGAAAAGACCGAAACTTTAAGAAATAATCTTTATCTTGACATTATCATGTCACTTTTTTATTATTGAAACAAAAATAAAGAAAAACATAGTCTTACATCAATCGTTTATTCACAAGTAAGAAAAAAGTCGTTATTGATTAATCAAAAGTTCATGTATTTCTCTCGTTTATGTTATATGAATCTCATGAAATGATACACTGACAACCAGTTAGAAGATATGAAGGACGTTTATTTTTCTCAGTAACATGAAAACGTATTCTTGGTCCTACTACTGACAGAATTTTAGATTGGCCTTCTGGAGATATGCTGCAGTCTTCAAGGTCAATTCTAATGATCGATCGATTGTGAGTGAACAGTTGTACAAATTTATCAACGATCGAATCCGTCACCCTTGGGTTGTTATGAAGATAGAGATATTTAAGACAAGTATTATCATTTGTGAGAACATCGGCAAGAACCTTCACTCCTTCATCACTAATTTTATTGTTTTCCAGCCATAAGTATGTCAATTTTTTGTTGACTCTAAGCATATCGGCCAGATACCGTACACCATCGTCCGTAATAATATTGTTTCCTAGATAAAGTATTTCTACTGTTGTATTTTCCATCGAAAGTGCTCGTGCTAGATGCGAAACGCCAACATCAGATATCTGATTGTTTTGGAGATTCAACTCTTTCAGTGTTCTGCTGGATGGCAATGCGTCAGCGATAACAAATACACCTTGCGACGTAATGAAGTTAGTTCCAAGATCAAGTTTCGTACATGATGTATCGATGAGCGACTGTTGTACCACAAGTTTCATGTCTTCATCTGTAAGTTGTTGGTTAAAGAGAATCACTGTTCCGGAGCCTTCTCTTTCAGCAATCAGCTTCTCAATGTCCATGTCCCTAAAACGTTTACATTTTACAGACATCGTTAAGAATTTGGACAGTGGACTTTGTTGCAATGGTCACTGTGTGCAAGAAATTAACAATAATGGACTACAGTTTTGGTTTGTTTAACTAATCGAAAGGTGTCTACTTCTTAGCACGCCTGTATGTAATAGAGATGGCTTGATGGAGCTGTGCATATTAAACTATGTTTTTGGTTGTGGGTGTGGGAGTAGATTTCAAAAAGGCTCATATTTACATCAACACTCTCACTCTTGAGGCTTATACGAAATTGTTATCGAATTAGAAACAATGAGAATGTTCCTGATATTTTCCAATCCTATCATTTTATAGATATCCTTGAGTCGTCGGTTATTTCTCTGGATTTCTACTACAATTTTATCAAGACTTAATGCAAGAAGAGAGTCGATCATAATGACGGTCTGAATATTGCTTTTGTATGAAATCTTTAATTTTCAAACTATTGTACTAAACAGTGTTGTACATACTTTGCAAAATTTCTTGATTTCTTTCAGTATATATCTGTTTGAAGCGAGCAATCACATATGATATTTTGTAAGTGCAAACAGCTTTCGGAGTAAGCATGATGTTGGAAATCACATTTTTTCCTTACTTCCTCTGTATTCATTTTCTCTATCTTTTGTTTTTTTTGTTTATACTTATTTCGAAAACAAAAGTATGACGTACAGCACGATTAAACACGTGTATGAAAATTTAATCTAATACGTAAATGGATGCCCGAGAAGGCGCTATAATTTTAATGCTTTTGAACGAAATTAAAAGACGTCTATTCGATTCATCCATTTTAGTCTCAATATTTTGTGATTGAAAATTTTCATTAATTATTGGCGATCAATAGGGGGAGTAGAGGATTGGCGTTAGTGCGAATGAGGGTTAAAATGCTTGTTTAAATATTGTAATGTAGTGACTTGTGGAATTCCCCTATTTCATCATGTTTTCTTTATGTGTATTTTCCAACTCTCATTGGAAAATTCTCACCCTGATATTGTATGCGTATATACATAAACAGATGATTCATCTTAAAGACGCGTTCTGTTTCGAATAAACAAGACTCGTTATAATCAGCTTCCCTCCTCATCGTACCTGACATCAAAACGTGACAACTATGCTCACAAAATCACCTCCAAGCTATCACACTCACGCCATAGTATAGTCGACGTAAAACACAGCATTCATTGAGAAGAGAATCTCACTCTCCTGATCGTTGTAGTAACTAATGTTTCCCGAAGATGTAAACCCTGCGGATTTTAATGTACGATCAATTTCTATTTGAAAATTGACTGTAATTAAATTGGGATCATTAATTGAACTCTCAGCAAACATCAATGCTACTGATTTATCGATGGTTGCTGACAAGAGAGATCTGAAAGATAGAATACCACCTTTGCTAATTTTTAGCTACTTACAGTTCGTTTTATGCTTTCCTTAGCCTCGATAAACAGTGGAGTAGGTTTGATTCAACAGTAATGTTTCATACAAATGATAGATTTCTTCATTAATATCTCGTAAAATGAATGCCATTTTCATGATAATATTGATATCTTGATTTCTCAACGCGCAATTCAGTGGTTATTAGACGAACTCTTACTTTGCATAGCAATGCATCTGTGAATGCTCACGATAATGTTTCTCGAATTCATCGATTTGACAACATTGAGAGTTGTCGTTTCCATATTGAATTCAACCATAGTTGATAAATTCTGTCCTATTAATTTCATAGTCTTCGATTCGAACTTTTAGTTCTTTGAGTACTATTGAATACATAAATGATTAGTCAAGTTCAACGAGAACAGTATAGTGATTGAAGTAAAATTATACTTATACTGCTGAATATCCCTATGGAGTAATTTACAGAGAAGTTACATCTTAGGGAATACTCCTTTGAATTTAGACCACGCTTTTGTCCTTAACCCATGATGACAATAGAAGCAAACTGAGTGCACTTGAGAAATATTGTGTAATGCAGATATGAACATAGTATCCAATATTCCTGCTACAACCACAAACATTGGACGTTCTGGAACTTCAATCAGAAAATCGAAAGTTTCGTTAATATTAGTGAAACTCTTTATTGAATCGATAGAAGACCGAAGTTGACAGTTTAACTTTTGATAATCTGCATCAGATTGATTCTTGCCGCTGATATCTCGAGATTTTATCAGATGGTACACGATTGATAATGTTACTTGGACAGATAAGTCTGTTCACCTGGCTATCAAAACAACGCTAATTGTCAGATGATGAAAAACTAGCTTCGGCTTTTGTATTTTTATCGCTCATTATTAGTTGCTAGCAATAGCTTTACGTTGAAATACTTCAGATAAATTGTTTGTACTGACATTTTATTGATGTTAGCTGAATGAAACAACGTTTGATATTTAAATTGACTTCGTAACTCATATAGATGTCGGCTTTCAACACTATTCGTATCGAAAGAAACTGCAAGTGGAAGAATTATTTCAGTAAGCAAATAAATTTAACAGTTTTGCATTAAGATCAAGAGATACTATACACTTATTAGTGGAGTCCAAAACTTTTCATCGGGAAGTAAACTGTGTCGATGTGAGATAAGCGAATAATAAATGGCGCTAGGACATATCGTCGCACATAAACCGTTGAAACATAATTCCGGATTAAAAATGAAGTGCCAGTCAATAATTCACATTAGAAATTACAGTCTCACATCTTTAGAAATGGGATTTTTGTCAAAGTATTCAAAGAGATCAGGATGTAAGTATGGTTATGGATATGGGCGCAGGTGTAGATATTCAAACGAGTATGCTAGATGGGAGGAGTATACTGAAGATAGTTCTAAACTGCCTAACGCACTCTAAAATCTATACTGTCCTCCATCTACATCCATGTATACACATACAGTTCAAACCCATATACACTTCACATCGTCATCTATTTGAATAATCAAATAGAGATCACCATGCTAAAGTCACGAGAGAGAGAGAGGCTTCTAATATGATTTATTGAGTACTAGTTCCGTTTTAATTCAATATTACGTTGCAGAATTTTATCCTGCAATGATCTGTGTGGTCATCTACAAAATGGATAGCCAGAATCATCCCTACTTCCTGTATGGATGTGTTACGAGAAGAAATTTCTACATAGAGTCGTCGACGAACCCATCAATTTACATCTTTCAAAGAGTAGTCAATGAAATCAAAAGAATATTAATTCCAAAAGCTTACTGTCAAATCCGCATGATAGAACCATATGCATAGAAAGTAATATTTCCCTACAGGATGTGAATGATTTTTCATTCACATTGACACAACATAAATGAGAAAGTATTATTTCGTTCCGATTTCGTCAAATGAAAAATAATAAAATCATCACTATTTCTTTCGTTTGAAGTGAAACAACATATCCGTAGCCACAGAAACTAACAGAAATAGCTAAGTATTAATATGTAATTCAACCAATTGCAGATCTGAATATAAATAAATCTACGTATCGTTTGTATTATGCAGATTTTTGAAAGTCATTGATATTGAGGTTGCCATGACTACAACTGCTAACTTGATAAACAAAAAAGCATACCCGTCGTGACCAATCATTGTGGAATTTGAATTTTTTATTTTCTATAATCTATTGTTCCGTAGCAAGAAAAGTAAATGCTCTAAAATTTCTGTCAGCAGTAGATGTCCCCTAGAGTTACTATCACCATAATTGTTTTTAATTTTCGTGGAAGACTAGCAAAATTATGCAAAAACTATCAGCCATTCTAGAATTTCAAATTGTGGAAATATTATCAGGAGGTAATTCGAACTCAGCGTTATGCTACAAAGGCAGACAATCACACAGCATGAAGATTGTGCAATCGTCCACGAATTTTGCAAGTATGAATATATTTTGAGACAAAAACGATAGCATTATATAGAGATCTACAAATATCGCTCGTTGCCGAATCGGATGCGTTTTACGAATTCATAAAAGTGTATTAGAAATGCTCGCAGACTATGAAGAATTTAATTGGTTGAAAACTATCACGGCTTTTCTGGAGCTTTACTTCCCATTCTAACTAGAATGCTCGTGTTCTTCTGTAAGAATTAATCTTTTCGAATAATAAGGATACTGCATATAGTTTGTTATTTCATACATCTGATTTGCTCGACAAAGGAAACTAGCAAAGCGATAAAAGTAATGGTTCTAACACATTCGTTATAGTTTCTCGTCAACATTTATAAAAAGTAGGGTACAGAGATATCACATTAAAAAAAAACACGCATTTTACTTACCTGACTTATATAGACGATATATCACATACTTCTATCATTCTTACTCTCTTTAGAAAACTACACTGCATCGTAAAACCGTCTTCTGAATAAAACCGTAAGAATCCTAATGCTGAATCTGGTAAAAAATTACAATGAACAAAAATCAATTTTAATGTCACAACAGTAATTCATCGAATTAACACAATTTTTTTCAACTATTTCAGCAATGGGATCCTTAGCAGCTGATTTTTCGGCGTTTTTTCAAAAATTGCACAACGATTCGTGTTTTAACAGAATTTCACTATTTATTTCTGTCCATTTTCATGAAACTTATCCAGGAATGTGTTTTAAAAGCCATATCCATGAAATAACGCCCGTGGTAGCTAAAGGATTAAAATTTTGAGCGTTTATAGACTAGCTAATCTTTATTCAACTTTCTTTGATTGCTAGGATTTTACTTCATTTTTCTTTAGAAATTCACTCTGATGAGCTATCGTCTTTGATAAAAGATTTAGAATCCTTCATTTTGTTCTTCCTAATTCATTCCCATACGGAAAATTTCCATTTGAATTTAACTTCCAGTGCTTGTCGTGTATATGGTTTATGATCGGCATAATATTAAACAGAGACTAGAAATAAAAGTGTCTGAATTCCAGCAGATGGAATTTTCAGTAGCTTTGATTTGAGAGGAAAATGTAGTCTTGCTGTAGATAAATACCACCCGACTATCTTACATCAACGCAACTATGAAAACATTTATCGTGGAAAACATTGTAGCATAAATAAACAATGATCTACTCTTGGGTTTATTTCATTAAAAAATAGAAAAGATAATTACATTTACACTTATATGTACTACAAAGGTTGCTTTTGTTGAGTAACTCTTTGCGAGTTACAAGCCAGTTGATAAACATTGTATTTTTGAAGTAGACATGGTTGCCATGGCTGAGGAGATCCACAAGTATTATGAAAGCATCTATGTAACATTATACTTATTAATGATGGCAGCAGGATTTTCCACCGAAGAGACTGCACGCTGAACTCCTACATGCTTCTGTGCCGCATCACCACTAATGACCATATATGAGACGCCAGATATTTATTCAAAAAGAGAAACATATTTTTCTTCTTATAGAAAATCAATTTTAGAATAGCGTAAAATTTATATTTAACTGCATTCTCCTGTTTTTTTTCTTAAGGGTAACTCATTCATACGACACTCAGGGATACTCTTTATCCAATATAAATTAGTTCTAGATGATTTTAAATCTTAATTTTTAGGAGAGTTTATAACGATTTATTTATTAGCTATTTTTTTCTTAATGTTTGAATCAAGCGTTAGTGTAGTAATGTATACATGGAATCTAAGACTAATATTCCCACTCTACAATTACTTTCTATTTGCTTTAGTTACATCTAGAAGTATTCTTTAACCAGTCTACGCTAAGATTGAGTTTCCAGGAAAACAACTTACATATTCAATTGTATACAAATAACGATGCTCAGAATTCTAATTTTTTATCGTGAGTATAAGAATATCATATAACTGTTATCAGGAATCATATAGTTCAGAATTTCTCAAAAGTATATTAGTCCATATAGCAATTATATTATTTTCTGATATTTACGGTGAGAAGTTAAAATTCTGAAGATTATTATTTCTATATAATCGAGAGTGTAATGTGATTTTAACTGTGGACACAGATGTTCTTGAATTGAAGACGCACACCTCACACCCTACATTCAGACCCACACAAAATCCATGGCAACATCCATTATAGTAGAATGTACAAAAAATAGACTTTGAGAAGAGGTTGACATGATATAATTGACAACTAAAGATAAAGAACTAAGCCATTCATTTTCATCACGTATGCATGAATCACAAAAATTTCAATAAATAAGTATTTGGTCCGCTAGCTAAGCTAATAGTTACTCATGCGAATACTACGCTAACAATAAATGGCATAAGTTGATGAGTAATCGATAAAATTTGGACGACTGTTTTTCGATGGAATGAAATCTCTTGCACACAGAAGCTATACGCGTTAAGATGAATCATTCATTGCTGTGTCGTTCGATCTGTTGAGTAACTGAAACAAAAAAGGTGAACATATACAATCATAAAAATCATGCAACGAATGGAAACAAAATACTTTTATGCTAGAGCAAACCGTACTATAGTGGCAAAATAAAACTAACCTTAAACTTTGAAAATAGTAAGTTAACCAAAAAATTCTCTTTAATTAATATAAAATACACTCATTGTTGAATTTTTCGAGGAAAAATCTGTTCATCCAAAACTTTAGAAACATATTAGTTGATTTGGCTTTCATGCTGATTCCAAATATGTTATCAGTTTCAGTTCAAAATCTACTTTTTCCAATGAAAATCTATTGAAGGCTGGCACAAAATTTAAAAAAAATGTACTTCAACGAAATTCAAGTTATCCTATTTAACAACGACTTCTTTAAAGAAAAAAATCAATAATATTTAGTTTTCTTGCTTTGGATTCTGGTCTTCAGAATCAACTAATGGCTCGTGTGCATGCTTTACTCGTTCTAGCTGAAAATTTGATCAGAGATAAGCTAGAGGACATATAGTCGATAGGAAGGATTTCTTTATATACGAAATGGTTCGTTTGAGAAAAACATACGTTGTAGATTCTTCTACTGACAAACTATATATTTTTAGTAAAACAGTTCATACCAGTACTTATAACAAAACTCTATTTATAAACTTCCAAAATAGATATATTTTGCTACCTAACAACTCCTCGTAAAGTTCTGTATCTACGTAGTAAATCATGAGTCAACCCAAATTGATCAAGGTCTAAGCATCACTTTGCTAGGCCAGCGTTTTTTCATCCATAAGACATATTTAGCATTCTCTCAACTTCTAGAGAAAGTTTCAAATACTTCAAAAAAGCTTGTTTGAATCTAGAGTATTCTATAAAATTTTGGATCAATACTAAACGACTTTTCAAGACGTTTGCTTTCATCTCGACGAGTACTTTCTCATTCGAATGCTAATATTTTGTGGTTTTTCGATAAATGACGTGTTTAAAATATTTTTCCGTAGACGAAGAGGCATACGTTTCAAAAAATGAATTACAGATAATCCGTCACTTCACAAGAAAGATCCGAAGACTATCTTAAAGGAAGAGAAATTCTCCGCCCACAAAGTTCAGTGTGAAATACTATATGACAAGGTAAAAGAACTAGAAAGAAATTACTATCGTTCAATCGAAAGTGACAGCAAACTTCACGCGCTAATAATGAAATAAACAAACGATTCAAGTTTTCTGTGCTTGCGATAGGTAAGCAACATTAAGATAATAAGTTATCGGACACTTCTATCGTTTTTTGACTTCGATATAATTCGAAGACTATTGTATGCCATGCATTCTAGTGATAAAATAAACAAATATTTCATATTGAGCGAAATTAATACGCATTCAGCACTATCAGAGTTTCTACCAAGTCAATATTTGTTTACGGTAGGTGCAATACGCATTAAGGTAAGGGATCATTAGAGGTTGCTGGTTCACGTACAATTTACATGATTCTACACAATCAAAACATCAATAAGGAAACTACATTTTATAAATTCTCACAATTTTACTTCAGACCAGTGAACGTCAACAAGTTCTTCATCATGTTTCACATTCTTACTACAGCACATATGTTCATTTTATAATTACCTGGGCTGCTGCCATTAGTCCATTGATTTGCATATCATATCCAACAAACTCTTTGCCAAGAACTCTTACTTTCTGCTGAAGATTTTCATTTTGCGCTGTAAACTGAATCCAATTTTGTTCCACGAACTTAAACTGCGCTTTGAACTCTTGATTCTTCGTCTCCACTTCATTGAATCGCAGCTGAAGGTCTTTGATCTTAGCTTTCAGCTCCTCATTCTGGTTGTCGACTCGGTTACCATGTTGCTGAAGATTGTTGACCTGAAGTATCAAATCATGATTCTTGTTTTCTACTTGACCGAAGTGTTGCTGCAAGTCTTTGAGCTGAGCTTTCAATTCTTGATTTACGCTTTCAATTTGCTTGTCATGTTGCTGAAGGTTGTTGAACTGTAGTAGAAGCTCCTGATTTTTGTCTTCTACATGATTACCATGTTGTTGCAAGCTGTTGACTTGCTGTATAAGTTCTTGATTCTTACTTTCCACTTGACTGCAGCGTTGTTGAAGACTGCTAACCTGTACTATGAGCTCATGATTCTTGTTTTCCACTTGGTAACTGTTTTGTTGAAGTTCTTTGGCCTGAACTTTGAGCTCTTGATTCATCGTTTCCATTTGGTTTCCATGTTGCTGAAAGCTACTAACTTGCACCAAGAGCTCGTGATTTTTGTTTTCCATTTGCATACTGTGTTGCTGAAGAACTTTGACCTGATTTTTCAGCTCTTCATTCGTGGTTTCCAATTGCTTTGTGTGCTGTTGAAGGCTGCTAACCTGTACTAGAAACTCGTGGTTCTTATTTTCCACGTGATGGGCACGCTCCTGCAGACTATTCACTTGCAGTACAAACTCTTGGTCCTTGCTTTCTAATTGACTGCAGTGTTGCTGAAGACTACTAACTTGTACTATGAGTTCATGATTCTTGTTATCCACTTGGTTACTGTGTTTCTGGAGATCTTTCACTTGAACTTTCAACTCCTGATTCATGCTCTCTATTAGCTTACTGTGTTGCTCAAGGTTGTTCACCTGCATTGTGAGCTTCTCATTGTTTTTTTCCACATGATTGCCATTTTGTTCCAGACTCTTTACTTGCAGTAAGAGTTCCTGATTCTTGTTTTCCATTTGACTCCAGCGCTGCTGCAAACTGCTAACCTCTACTATGAGCTCATGATTCTTGCTTTCCAATTGGTTGCCATGCTGTTGAAGATCTCTGACTTTAGCTTTGAGCTCTTGATTCTTATTTTCCACTTGATTTCCATGCTGTTGAAGGTTATTGACCTGTATTATTAGTTCATTATTTTTGTTGTCCACTTCATTACCGTGTTGCTGCATATCTTTGACCTGGTTTTTGAGTTCTCGATTCTGATTTTCAACTTCGTTGTCATGTTGCTGAAGGATACTGGTTTGTAGTACGAGTTCCTGATTCTTGCTTTCGATTTGGGTGCAGTGTTGTCGAAGATCCTTAACCTGATCTTTGAGTTCCTGATTCTCGTGGTCCAGTTGGTTATTATGTTGTTGAACACTGTTAACTTGCACTATGAGCTCGTGGTTCTTGTTTTCCACGTGATTGCCATGTTCCTGCAGTTTATTTACTTGCAGTATGAGTTCTTGATTCTTACTGTCCACTTGGTTGCAGTGTTGCTGAAGGCTACTAACTTGTACTATGAGTTCATGATTCTTGTTATCCACTTGGTTACTGTGTTTCTGGAGATCTTTCACTTGAACTTTCAACTCCTGATTCATGCTCTCTATTAGCTTACTGTGTTGCTCAAGGTTGTTCATTTGAAGTATAAACTCCTGATTCTTGTTCTCCACTAGGTTGGCGTGTTGCTGAAGATCTTTGATTTGAGATTTCAGCTCGTTATTGGCATCTTTCACTTGATTGCGATGTTGATGAAGATTGTTGACCTGCAGTGTGAGCTCCTGATTCTTGCTTTCCAATTGGTTGTAGCGTTGCTTAATGTCATTAAGCTGCATTACCAGCTCCTGTTTCTGTTTTTCCACTTGATTAACTTGTTGATGAAGATCTTTAATCTGAACTTTGAGCTCTTGATTCTGTGTTTCCACTTGATTAACTTGTTGATGAAGATCTTTAATCTGAACTTTGAGCTCTTGATTCTGTGTTTCCACTTGATTACCTTGTTGATGAAGATCTTTTACCTGAGCTTTGAGCTCTTGATTCTGTGTTTCTACTTGATCACCGTGTTTCTTAAGATCTTTAACCTGAGCTTTGACCTCTTGATTCATGTTTTCCATTTGCTTGGTGTGTTGTTCGAAGTTGTAGATCTGAAGTAAGAGCTCATGATTCTTGCTTTCCATTTGATTGCGATCTTGTTGCTGATCTTTGAGCTGAGCTTGAAGTTCTTTGTTTTGAGCTATTAGCTGGTTGCAATATCTCTCGTGGCTGTTTATCTGCCGTTCAAGATTTTCTCTCTCAAAGTCAAATTGTTTACGTCGTCGATGAAAATCGAGGAGTGGATCAAGCGTTGCTAATTTTTCTCGGAAGGAGTGATCTGCGATTGCAACAGCGGGCGCATAGTAAGGAATTTTTAACTGATGTTGCAGCTCTTGCCTTTGGTGTGACGTCATCAGTTTTGGATTCAAGACTGTCTTGTATTCTTCATGATACCTGCCTTTGGTTCGCCCTATAGGAGAAATCAGATACTTTAGCGACCGTAGATCAAATTCGTCGGTTGACTTACTCGTATCTAATGAGCTTGCTGATGGAAATTTCGACCCATAGCGGTGGCTGGTATAAGATCGTTTGTTCTTCGATTCGATTTCAAAACTTGGCGAGTCAAATAAACGAACACAGGATCTAGATCTTTTGCTATAAATGGCACTTTTCTCGCATATGCTACAGCGAAATTTTCGACGGATCGACGGTGTATCCATGCACAGGAAGACAGAAGTTTACTTAATGTTACTTAATGTCTATAATGAGAAAAGTTATAAACAAATTATTTGAATTTCAAGTTTTTTCATTTTGTTTGATTCTTTAGAGAGATGCAACGTCACACGTTGCACACCACACTGCAGCACTTGATACTGTCAATAATAAAATGAAGAAGTGTATCATCTCTGACAGAGCATTCAAAGACATTATTCAAGTATTGGTTTTAATCATATTGGCATAATTCATTCCATCTGATCTAGGTAAGGGAAATGTGATAACTGAGGAAAAATTTTCGTCTTACTGCATCATGAGCATTTGTAATAGACACGAACACAGATGAGCACCCATCGTTTTTGACATGCTGAGAATTTTTGGCTTTTATATGCTTGACTGTGAGGAAAGCAGCAGTGACTTCATTTTTCAATTTTAAGTCTTATACATGAATTTCGCATATTGGGCATTTCACATAAGTCACGATCGAATCTGATAAATCGGGATGATCAAGTCTTGCTCAATTTCAAATATTGTGGTGGAGCGCTACGCTTCGTGAGTTTTGATGGAAGCAATTTTGAAGAATAAAGACCACTTCACTTGGTGCTTTCTGGATGTTTTACGAGAAATCCTAAAACTTACACTATGAGACCAATCTGAATCCGTATGACACCATATCTGAAGAACATTTCAACTGATCGAGCTGATATTATGAGCAGATTTTATGCTTCTATTAATTCTACTCTAGATAAAATTTTCAATTCAAACCATGGAGTTCTTCACCTTTTATGACTCCTCTCGTATGGCAAAAATCCCCTTTTCTTCAATTTTGACCCTTAATAATTCGTGATTGGAATGAAATACACGGTGAAAAATACTCCTATGAAAATCAAGATCACATTTGATTATCAGTAGATAAATCTCAATTCATCTCTCAATCGACTTTACTTATTGTTCTAATGAAAAATCGATTTCAATCAATCGTTGATGACTATCTCAGCTATATTCTGATTTTAATCAGTTGAGAGCTTATCGAAAACATGGATCATGTTTGATCGATTTTCGAAATTAGTAATCAAGTACATCTCATTATTTTCATAAGTAAGCAATATAAACATGAGAAGAGTACAGTGTGTAAGTATAGCAATTACAAAAGTGTTATTTATACACACAGAAGCAAAAAGTATAGAAAAAATAGTTGAAATACCCATGCAACTAATTCAAATAGATTCAGATGTTTAGTTTGATTTTAATTCATCTTTATAAATAATATACTTAGGGCATACCAAAAGTAGTGTTGTTGGTATTATATGGACCCTATGGAAAGCTCAAATCAAACTTTTCCCTATATATACTTGTAGAGGAAACTGTGTTCTATATTTCTTCAATGAGTCATCTTTTACCAGTGGCTATTATTATATGAGAAAAATTCAA
>OENT01003305.1:0-13393 GCA_900239685.1 Rotaria macrura | reverse complement strand
GTTTTTTCTGAACTACTTTACGTAAAACTGTAAAAACGATTTTAAAATGCACATTCTAGTCACAAACACGTTTAAACGTGTTAAAACGCTCTAAACGCTATAATAGCGCGTTAAAACGGTTTTCTACCCGTTAAATGTCTGCCTGGGTATGAAGCAAATAAATTATCATAAATTGAAATGCTGGAAATTGGTTTACTTGTTTAATTTCCCTATTATTTTGTACACGTACAGCGAACGGTTTGTCGTCACTATCCATTGGATTCTCGTCAGCAAAGTGTATCAATTGAGATTGAGATATAGCAGCTGAAAAGATAAGTATATTAAAACAAGAAAAGATGATACGTTTTCTCGAAGATAAATATCGACCAAAATGAGAACCACTTACGACGAGATGGTGAAATAGTTGGCGGTGCCATTTTAACGAGAGAGAGTACTTTCCGTGTGCCAAAGAAAAGTATTAATATAAACAAGAAGCTCATGAAAAGACTCACAATGATGGCTTGTTGATGCTGTTTTGTGATAGAAGTGAGAAATCTATCGATGGAAGTTGCGGATGAATTCTGTGAATGGGCTATCGATAACATGGTGTCATTTTTTTCCATAATTGCCATGTTAACCGGAGGACACTCTTCGGCTAGGGGAGCTACAGCACAGTTCAAGAAAAGTGGTTTCACGGCACCTTCATTAATGTAGAATACCGCTAACCTTTTCAAATCTTGCAGCACGTTCGAGTCAATTTGTTTCATATTTGGACTAAGCATAAAGAAGTGACTGCATATCGGGAGATGTATCAAAGACCCATCGTCAAAATTTTCATGATAACAGTAGAAATGTACATTTGATAAGAATAATCAATCTGAAAGGGATTAAAAAGAAACGAGTAGAAAATGGATTTTTTCGCGAAAACATGAGGATGATAAATCCCCGGTACGAATCCGGAAGGCAGTATCACTATCAATATTCGAATTCTCGCGCAAAGCATACAAAAAATGAAAGAAAATGTTTTCATAAACTAGAGCTACAATGAATTATTTACTCCATCGGTCATTGTCGAGGCATGTTGTTTTGGTTTTGTTTGTTCATGATAATATACTAGTGGCGAGTCTTCATAAGAAATAAGGAAGCCCATGACAATCGACGATCAGTGAACGTAGAAACTAAGTTATTTTTTCCAATGTCGTTGTTGGGAAGCATGATGGTTAATGGATCATGAGTACTGGTCATCTAAAAACATTCAAGTGAAAACATGAAGAGTAATATTCTATTTAAATCGAACAGAATTTATGATCGATGTGTAGTAGCATACCTTCTCGTCTTTTATGTTATCGTTGTGTTTATGAACAGTATTTCTTTTGTTCATAGAGTAGACCCAATGATTGATGACAATCTAGGAAATAAAGGTGAATGAAATATTTTGTTTTGCACTTCTAGAATTCATAATACAGAAAATGAAAGAACCTTGTTTGCATAGACTCTTGCGATAACATGTTGATAATTTTATCATAATAATCACCATAAACGTAACAGTCACGATAAGAGTAATGCAGAATATAAAAAGCAGAAGTATATCGTGTCGGTTGTTCTTTATATTGAGAACAAGTGTATTCTCCAAGGTGTTTGTATAATTGGAACGATGATCATTAGTATCATTAGCGATCTGGTGATTGTCGACGATCATCTGTGTATCCTGAAACAGTTTTATGTTATGATTGATTAAGTTTTCTTCCATCGACATTGATCCATAGGTTTTCGAAATAGGTGTTGTCATCGAGGTAGGAGTGGTAATAGTAGTAGGAAGGGTGGCAGATATTTTTGGTGCTCTACAAGAAATCTCTGGAAGATTAATAACCAGAGGGCTAGTAGATTCCATTATCGATTCCCACCATGTGACGAACATATTAAGAAAATAGTTTCAATAGCTAAAATGAAGAAAAAGTGGATTAGATAAATATTTTGAAGATAATGAATATTCTTCTTTTATTTCTTGACGTTTCTATTACATTTCATTATCACAAATAGAACAATACATGCATGTTCGTCATGATAATAATAGAAAAAATAGTTACACAACAATATCGATCCTAGAGATGATCGCCTGTCCCCTTCTTTCGTATCTGTCTACATTTTATCATCATTCTTGTGGCCGAATGATAATGTCGTCTAATTCATCATCAGTTTGAGTCGTAGTATCAATCTGCGGAATATGGAATGACTGGTTATTCTTTCAGAACTAAAATAATTAAAATGAAATAGAATAGAATAGAAGTGTATTTCTTTTATCTTGATTCTTACGGAGTCAGTTTTTGATGACTTGTTTGCTTCGTAAATATTTAATGCTTCGTGAATTTCTTCTTGTGATAATTTATTGGGATTTCGTTTAATGCTTGGTTTCTCTTTTGGTGTAAGAAGATGCTTGTGATTCATGGAGGGATCTTTCTCCGTTATGTTGACCATTGAAGTCATGCCTGATGCACATGAAGACATAGAAATAGGCGAAGAATAATTGTTTTTTGGAAAAATATATTGAGTCGATTGTTGGCTATTTTCTTACTCTTCACGCGTTTTTCGTGGATGTGCGATTGCCAAGGATGTTTTGATTGTTCCAATGCCTTTTTTAAACACATGGGTTGCGTCTTTCGTGCTTGTTCTATGTGATGTCGACAATACACCAAGAACAATGTCATGATGAAAACAGCAAGGAAAAAAATCACTAAAATGAAATAGATCAATATAGAATACGAATTTAAATTCAAAAAGATATCTCGATCGAAGATGTTGGTCATGTTGATGGTAGGACGGTTCAGAAATAATCCTTGATTGTTGGAACCAGAAATAGACATAAATTGCGATTGAGATGAATTAAGGTGAATGTCAATGTTTTGGTAATGCTTTTTGTGAATTTTGTATTTGTTGCCGGTACGATGATTGTTATCAGTGACAAAAATTGGCGAAAATACACCGGCCACATTATTTTGCCGACTCATGAGACAACAAATCGACGCAATACAATTATATCTGAAACGACAAATAATGGAAACGAGACGTCAAAAAAATTCTTAGGATGAAATTGAACTAAATAATTAAGAGCGATAGACATGAAATCAAAACAAAAATGAACATCATATTATAACTCAGAGCATGATGAGTGAACAGAGGCTTACATACTATAAAACAATACCGTACAACGGCAAAAAGGTAGAAATACATAAATTTGAATAAATAATATACTAAAGTGAGTTTGATACAGATGGACGATTTTTAATTGTTGCAGCATAGCCATCATTTCCGATGGTTGAAAATTGTTTTTCATCATTTTATTTGCGATGGTGCCTTGNCAGGAACAATAAAGATAGGTGATTAAGCTCAGGATGATTATGGCACAGATGAGATAGAATGGCCTGCAAGTAAATAAAAACCAAAGTGAAGACAAGAAGACGAGACCCTGAAACTAGAATATATTCATTCGATCGGAAGATGATACTCATTTTCTGTAGTAGAAAAACAGACAATTGAATCCATATAATATAAAGTTATTCTTCATCACAAAGACACTAACATCAATGAGAACTCATTCATCCAAAGAGAAATTTCTACATATATCCAGACAAAGTACCAAACAAAGGAGTATTTTATTCAATAAATCCATCGACTTATAAGAATCGAACAGCAAATATAAAAATGTTTGTAACTTACCAATTGTCACGCATGTGTGATAACCAATGCACTGGAGTCAATGCTAAATTTGCAGCACCTTCAATAACACGACCCGATTGATTTTTGACAAATTTAAGCCAATTCTCTGATGGGCTGGGCGGAGACGAGCCAGAAGGAGCAACAGCACTAATGATGATTGGACTATCGTTACCTATGACATGGTCACTGTGTATTTTATCACCAGTGTAGGTAATCAAGAATCGTCTGTATCGTGAATGGACTTGACTGTCGATGGAACTACTAGCCATAGTTGATTTGAATCGATGAAAATGAATTATGTTCATACCAAGAAAATTTTTGAAGAGCATGGTCATAGAGAAATAATAATAATAAAATTTGAGAGAATACATACCGAATCGTTATAATGAAAGTAATGAGTGGTGCTAATTTTTATGTGAATGAGACACTTTGCTGTACAAATTCGGTCTTTTATAGTGCCGATATCAGGAAGAGAGATAAGAGAAAAATACATGTATTCGTCGATATACGGAGAATGATCAAGTCACATTTTATTATTGGTCGAAAATAATTTTTTTATGAAAAAAAAACATCTCTATGGATAAAGAAAGAGAAATGGGTAACTGGGATCGTCTTGTTTGTTGAACTTTCGATGAACTTTTTCATGCCGCTTTTGAACATTAATCAAGTTTGGAGTTTAATGATTCAGTGGTCCATACCATTAATCGATTAAATCGAACCATCGATCTCTGTCGACAATTATCACAAGTATGGTTGTAAATGTTGATAGATAGTACCTTTGATTTTTCTACTGAAATCATAATGATAAGCTAATTTGATGCATGGGTAATGTCCAAATATGTCAAGATAGGTAGATGACGCATTGGTCTACTGAAAACAATAGTAACCATACTCAAACATGAAATAAGGAGAAGGTCAAGCGTGACCGACCGTAAGCACTGTTCATTTTATTTTATTTTCATTTCTATATCAAACATCATCGTGAGCAACAGCAAGCAGGTACATCGAATATTTGATATTGCCTAGAATTCTATAACTCTCCGGTGAATTTCTTGTCTAGTTCAGTGTTTCCAATAGCAGGTTTACCAAGCAGAAGTAAAATGTACAGAACATCTGCTAATTCTAAATTACACTCTGATTTACACTATGCTCTAAAAACCAAAATGTACTGTGTACACTTTGCAAAAACTATTTACATTTTGATTCTAGAACTTTGCCTACTTTATAAGATATTAGACTATGACCTTTGAATTATTTTTGTCGTTCAAACTCATTTTCTTCTCATATTTTTGAAAATATTGTGTCAGATTATGAAACAGTATGTCCACTTATCATTTATTTCCATGTGGACATAAAGGGGTCGGAATGAGACGCTTAGCTACATTGTTCTTCATTTCAATCACATTTGCGCACTGATTGGTGTGATTCATATAGACAACATATTGTGACGGTGACGGAGCTGTAATTAAAATAAAGAAATACAGTTGGCTGAAAACTCCGAGAAAGCCTTACTCATATATTTTTCAAGCAGGTGACCCTTATATCTCTTGCGCAGTTCTGTTACCACTGCTAATTGCTTTCTAAAGTTTAGTCCATATTCATCACTGCAAAACGAATAATACTTTTGTTTTTTAGATAAAAAAAATTGGCTTCAGTACGCTTTGTACACTTTGTTGCCAAAAAAAAATGTAAACGTACACTTTGCTCATATAAGTAAAGTGTACATGTACATTTTGCTTAAGATTTCTATTGGAAACACTGGTCTAGTTATCATTCTATGCAAAGATGAACTATGCATATGGTACCCGTACATTGATCCAGAACAACAATTATGGTAAACTGTACTCATTTGTTGAAGTCAAGTACCTTTCTGGTGCGCCGATGAAAAATAAGATCAGAATATGAGAAATAATGAGATCGAGAACATTTCTTTTCATTTAGATGAGGACATTCGTGAAAAGAAAAATGTTTGCCAAGCTGTAAGACCGAGAATCGTCGACTATCTTGATGATGGTCATGGTGAATATTCTCCATTAGTATTGATTGGCTTTCGTGGTACAGATCCCGTTTATCGTGTAACAAACACACTTGGCCTTGGTGAGTCTCTCTATTGAACATAGACTATTCATTCACTAATGGAATTTTTAGAACGAGAGGGCAATTTTCCCTGGAATTTTAAAGTTCATTGGCCAGCATTATTTCCTGATATAATTATCCCTATTTGTGGTCCCCTACAATTAGATGTCACATTTTGTCGAAGTGTATGTATCCGTTTGGTTCTTCTTGAAAAATAAAAGAAGAATTAACAAGAAAGCAATGAATATTATTTGAATTTTTTAGGATCCGTTTTCGGCTGATCCATTGACTGAGAGCGATGATGACGATGATAACAACGATAGGGATAATGCCAATGAAAAATTTATCTTTGTCGACGATGTAATTGAAACTAGAAGACGTGAATTATGAACTAAGAGACATCTAGATAAGCAAAATTTTTGTGTAAATAAATATTTTTTGCTTTATTGTAAATAAATTTAGTAGAATTTTCAATAAAATCTAACCTTTATTGCTTCTTTTCGATTTCATTCTATTTTGCAATATCATAAATAAGAATCATGGTCGAAGGAGACATTCGTGTACAAAACGACTACCGACAGGATATCAATAAACATCGTCAAGAATATTTTAATTTTCATCTATTTTTCTTTTGTAAAAGAATTCCGCCATTGGGTTGGTTTGAAATTAATAAGAAAAATATACTTCACAATGGCTGTGATCCGGTTTTATTTGCATTGAGACATGATATGTCAATCAGATTTAGAAGCCACTAGAAATCAATGAGCATGTTTTGCTTTTCTAATCATGACTCTTAGGTGACCATATGATATTGAAAGAGATGTATTTACGACAAGCAACTTTATTGCCAGAGAAAGCAAATGAAACAGAAAACAAGATAAATAGTAACAATTCTACATTTTGTCAAAGTCGAAACGTTTTGCATGAGGTTGCTGTAGTCATATTCCAGTATGATCAATGCCACTAACACCATTTTACTTCAGTCTTTCGAATGAACCTAAACGTTTCATGCTTTGTGGATGATAGCATCGCTTGCATGCCCATGGTTGAATCGTCGAACTCTTCAAACTAGAATAATTTAAAGAAACAATATTGTATTCTATTACTTTCAGGAGAAATATTCGTTTCACTTTTGACATAAGATGTCTTTTAAAAGACGCTTGAAGTCAACTATGTCATTAACAGATAAAGATATAAGTGGAATGGATGGCAGCCAAACGCACATGGCAACAGAAAGAGGTTCATCCAACTTTTCTGAAACTTCATGTAATTTTGGAAAGATATTTTTGAGATGAGACCTGAATTCCACTGAGGCCTTTTTTGATGGCCAACTGAAACAAGAAAGAAAGTTCTTCAATTTTTTGAAATTTCCTTTATATGCATACTGGTACAATCAAACAGAAGCAAATGTAACAACATCCATATGAATGTCCACCATGGCTGTGATTTATTCTAACCACTCGACATTTAATGGGCGCTTATCATCAATAAAAAAGGTCCCGATTGCATGAGGAATATTGCCGTTGACGATTTCTCACAGTTGAACCTTTGACAATCGATTAACTCCATCGAATGTGCATGGCTATTATTATTGACCGTTTGCACTTCAAAAACAAACAGCATTAATTTACTGCCATACTTTAAGAGAACAAAAGTTCATACTCACCGGTATGCAAATATTTTTTTAAAACTCTTGACCTATTCCCGATCGTTCATTAGTTGATCTTGATATAAATGGTGCAAAAAAATCTCGATACATTGATGGAATCGTTCAGCCCGCAAAATTCGGGACATTTTTCCTGGAAAAAACACGAAAAGCTTCACGTTGTTCTAAAGCAGCATACCCTTTTATATCACCGAGAGCATAGATGGAGATGAATGATATCAATTAAAAGGAAACGATGTTTTTAATACATGTAACAAGTGATGGTGCACTTTGTTTATGACAAAGGTACATTTTTCATTTATTGAGCAATAGATCAGTTCAAAATTTTCTCGACAAATAACGCCATCTATATCGTTAGTGACTATTTTGATCCTTCTCTCCTGAGGGAGTCAATCCATCGAATGAAATGACGCGCTCTTTGTGGACATTTGAAATCGAGTCTGAAAATTTTCAATTATGTATAATACAATGATTGCAGATTCTGCAGCAATTTCAAGAACCATTCATTCGAGCATAAAAACATTTCATGAAAATTAGACGTTCCAGTGAATTTTGAGCAATGTACTCAATGAATTCCTATTTGCAAACAATGACATGATATTTATAATTTTCTATGCTTTTACAAAACAAAGCATCGATTAAATACGGAAAGATGAGCATTGTTCAATAAAGGGTCAATAGTTCGGCGTTAATGGAAAAGAAAGAAAATAAAAATGGCGGAGAAAAAAATCGAAAGAGGAACATAGCGAAAGGAAAACTATATAGAAGGAAAATAGCGAAAAGGAAAAGAACGAAAGCGAAAAGAGGGAAAATATGATATGATGGACGAAATGAAAAAGAACAGAAAAATCCGATGATTGAAAAGATGTAGCTACAAAATTCAATAATTTCTGTTCGTATTGGTCATTCATCGAATGGTGCATTTTTTTTCCAGTAAATCGAGAAAACTTGTTAATATTAGATAGATATATCGTAAAAATGATTTCAAGTATAGCCTCTGAAAATAGTTCATTTAAAATTCAGACACTTCAGATATCTTTTGCTACATCGAAAAAAGGTAATCCATTAATAATTTGCGATAATTATTTATTTCGATGCAACAAAAAAAATAATCTCGAAAAAATATTGGATTATCACTAATAATTGGAAACAAAAAAGATAACATTTTTCTAGATACACTATCAGCATTCTTTTTTCAATCAATAAAACAGCATCAACCATGAGTCACAAGAATGGAAATGATCACTTCTAAGTTTTTTTTTGTAGCTCATTTAAATTTTCGACGTTCTTCTCTTTCTATTTTTTTCGCTATTATTCCTCTTCGCTCTTTTCCTTTTCGCACTTTTCCGCCAAGACCGATAGTTCATGTGAGAAAAATGTTTTCATTTTGAAATTTTAAATTATTGACCTGCAGCGATAACGGACACAAGGTCAAGTGCAACGTATAATTTTCTAAAACAAAATTGGAAAGAATCGACATCACGCATGATCAATGAAGGATAACCGATCTATTTAAATCGATCGTTCATTTATTTTCTCAGTTCCTTTCCTTATTTATACATTCACGACATACACACATTTTTGTTCAGCAAGAACAAGAAATCTCCTTTTTTGAAGGTAGGTTTCATCGAATATTTTCGGAAATAGAAAGGCGACTGTTACTAAATAAATTTAGTAGCACCTACAAGTTCATCATGTCACCAATCACTGAAGAGAAAGGAGCCGATAAAATTCACAAGAGGTAAACTTTAGAAGAAGAAGGATAAAAAGAAGAAAGTAATTTCTTTTTTACTTGCACTCTAGGTGCACGATAGTCTCATCACATCAACAACAGATGTTTCAACTGAAACATCTTGCAAATCTACAGAAGTAGATGAAATCGCCAAGGTCCATGAAGGGGTAAATTTTGAAAGAAAGGAAAGAAACGCTTTTATATTTTTACTTACACTCTAGGATGATGATATTTTCATCGTACCAACAACATCACGTGTCCGCTTCATGGAAATGAGAATCAAGAGAATGATTACACGTATGCTCAACAGTGAAAAACGAAAAATAAAAGTTAGGGAAGAAATTGCTCGACGAAACATTATTTATAAAAGACAAAAGCATCATGACAAGCATGATAATATTACAATCGATTAGAAGAATAAATATTTTTTGTAGCATTGATATTAGGAATGGTATAATAACTTAGACTAAATTTTTTTTCATTCTATAAAATAAAATGAATTTAACTCTATAGGAACATCATTTTATTCAAAGATCTGAATTTATTGTGTTCGAAGTAAGTAAAGCATGTTGAACAGTACACATTTGCACGAGTTGCAGATCGAAAAACTACGCGACGACAAGCGCATTTTTTCTACGATTGTTTCGGATTATCCGAAGGCGTGCGAACTAACCCTAGTATTATTAAAAAGTACAGCTATGGCTACCTGTTCATATTTTTTACTTACTATATTCTTCTATGAATTATTTGGAACTCCAAGATTTTTTTCTTATTTAAGATAAATCGTCCTCAAATTACAGCCATGGCTTTATTCGACACAGATGCGGAGTTCATTGATATTGCTGACTATGCCAGAAAATTGAATACGACCAAGAATGGCGTAGAAAAAAATTTAGTGGAAGAAATTAGTTCCATGCCAAATGGTTCAATAATAAGTATGTTCATAATGAGAAAGAATATGCAAGTAAACCAGATAATCTTCTTTCAGATGACGACATAAATATTAAAATTGATCGTAGTGTTTACCGAGTTGTGCGCCCAAGAATCATCGCTTGTTTTGATGATGAAAACAACGATCTAGGTCCATTAGTGTTAATTGGTATACGCGGGTCTGATGGTGTATATAGAGTAACAAATGCTCTTGATCTAAGTGAGTCTAATTTCAATGCATCATTTGAAATTTGTACCCCTTGTATATACGTATATATTTCATAGAACGTGAAGGAAAATCTCCCGGTGACTTTGAATTACATCGAGTAGCATTATTTCCTGATATAATGATTCCAATTTGTGGTCCATGACAATTGGATGTAACATTCCGGAAAACCGTACGTATCATCGTTGTTCATCCTCATAAGGTTCATTTCGATAATTGAATCCGATTGGATCCTACTGCAGAATTCTGAACCAATTCTACGAATGCCCCTGGTACTAATTAGTACCCAAATAATAAAATAGATTTCTTTGTTGGATCTGTTTGTGTTTCCGTTTCCTGGAGTTCGATATCGGATTGATCCACTTGGCTCGAGAAAAGAAAAGTGGACAAGTTATGATGAAATTTAATTTGAATATTTAGGAGACTCTTCACTCCGGTCCAGCCGTCGACAAAGATGATGATGATTTCGAAGTGATTTCTGAAGAAAATTATGAGCACGTTGATTAGACTGTCAATAATAATGTATCATCAACTTGTAGTATATCGTTCGTTCTGTTTCTATTTTCTTGTTTTTTCTTTGTTTTTGATAATAATATACAATAAAAATTTCATAGACTATCAATCGTTCTGTGCTGGATAATGGCAACACATAGCTGGATGTTTCTTGTTATTTCATCAAATTTCGTCTTTTTTTTCTTTTGTTTCAGATTCGTTTCATCTATGAGCATCATGTCACGGGAGCTGAATACCAGTTTTGCCATTGTTCTTCATGTTGACATGGATTTAAACGACGAGTATACTGATAACTTTCATCGTTTTCTCTTGATGAAAAGTGAACAAATTATATACAAAACAATAATTTTACCCCTTTTTTGTTATTTGTTCGTTCCTGTTGTTTTTTGTGCCGTTATCTAAATGTTTGTAATTTTCAGAATAAATCAATAAATCATGAGAATATAACATGGAATACTGTTTATATTTATTGAGAGTACTCACATGCAAACAAAAGGTCCGGTAACGTAGAATGAACTGACATAGTGTATCTGTGGAACACAGGGAGATGATACTTGGACAATGGAAATTCGGAGCATTCAAACACGGCATTTTTACAAGAACCTCGCATGTGTGATCAAATCTTTTCAAATAAAATCACGTATGAAGTCGTGTATTGTTGAATCTATTTCAAATGTTTTTCTGAAATCTTGGTTGTTAAAGAGCTCTATGTAACCCTGTTGTATACAACCTCTACGAAAATTAAATATTCAATAAAATACTTTATTATATAGCCTCTCAATAGAGAACAAAAAAGCAAACAATGACCATCTTTTTTATTTGATGTCAAACGTTGTAAGCGAACTCTTTCGCTGCGTTTGTCTTATGGCTCGGGCTAGTTCTGAATCTTCTAAATATTTTCTACTCATCAATAGTAGTAGCATTGAGGAAGATAAAAACCGCTACCGATGTCGAATTAACAAAGCTCTGTATCTCATGAAATTCTTGTTCAGTAAAGGTCAATTCTCTTTAAGAAACCAGCTTAATTCCATAAAATACCATCAAAATGTGCATGGAATTTGCTTCAGTAAATGAGACATACTTTGCCAGATAAAAGCCACAGTTGCTACTGGAAAAAAAACAATAACCGGAACAGATGTCTTGAACATTTCCAGAAATGGCTTGAATTTTGAGTAAAGGTGGCACATTTACTTTAGTTTTTAGTTAGGTAAGTAAAGTAAAGTAAAGTAAAGTGAATAATTTCTTTACTATTTAGAAGTAAATAAGGAAATACTTTATTCACTTATTTACTATTTACTGGTGACTTAGTAAACACATATTTAGCATTTACTAGTAAATAAATATATAAAGTATTTACCTATTTACTAGTAAATAAAGGTAAAGTATCACCCCTAATGTCGTGTAAAACAAATTGACTTGATAATCGAAATCAAACAATCACGTTGTGTCCTGACAGACTTCGCAATACTCTGAAACTAGCAACTACCGTAGTCTCCAACTAGCGAATCGGTGCCTATTCCCACTACCTTCATAGCCCAAACACGGAAAGCAAAACTATTCACTAGTCTAATGCAAACAATCCTTTATTGCGTTTGCGTTACTTTTTCACAATTTTATTGGGATTTTACTGAAATGACTGAAATCAAGAAAACTGCCAGTCTTTTGAAAATGTTAGATTTTCGTGTGTTTTGAAATTTGTCTGGGGAATTATTTTAATGGAGAATCTAGCTGAAGTGCGTCTAACAACAGACACTGCAAGTCTTTGATGAATTGGGCTTATGTCCTGTATATAGTTCCGTCACTAGCTTTTAGGTAATTTGTTAAGAATTGGCTTGGAATATATAGATATATTTAACATTGTGTTTTTTCCAGAGTGCTATTGTCGATTTTATCCAATTTTATTGGATGGATATAGATGACTCTTGGATGGATTTTTCCTTTTCTGTAGTGTATATCAGTGATTTTACGATATTGCAGTTGTCCTATAAAAATATGTATTCGTATATCCACGTTCTCCTGCTTTCTATCTCTCTCTACTTTTCTTGCGGTTATACTTATCAACTAGAATATTTTCGATCAAGTTCGCATTTCACGTGTATTTTGTCCATCTTTGTGAAGCAATTTCTCTATATTCTACAACTTTACATTTGTATATCTTCGAAAACTATCAACGAGTCGACAACGATTGCATTATAGAAAACGTAAAAAGCAATTATGCGTCGAGTTTGGGCTTCCAGGTCGACAGAAATGTATCGATCCAGAATCATGTAAATCAATTGTCAAGGTGTCAAAGTCAAATAACGATAAGTATAGTGGAGTTATGAAATCATTTCATATCGCGCAACAAAGATCTCTGACTTTTCTGATGGAAAAAACGCTGTGTACGGCTTGTAATCAGAAATGAGATGGCGATTTGGTTTTCAAAGAACGAGATGCATTATATGTTGACCTGAAATTCATGTATTTGAATCAGAACATATTACAAACCCACCACAGAGACCGCAATCCAGCGGCTTCTGTGCCGGTCGCAAGTCCGGGTAAAGGAGGAGCGTTAGAC
>OENT01003303.1:0-13401 GCA_900239685.1 Rotaria macrura | reverse complement strand
TTTCAACAAAATCTGAGAAAGTCGATGTAAACGTGGTACGTTTCCCATGGATTTACCCTGTACTTATAGGAATTTTTTTTCCCGGAATTTCCGTTTAATATGATTAGTAAATTTTAAGATATCTACAAACGTGAAAGTCTAGTCTAATCGTAAGTAGACTGTCTTCTTATTATAAGATGCTTCGGTCGAATGTATATTAAGACACAGAACAACCCGTTATAATGCATTCTCAGTAATGAAGAAAATACAAAATTAACAAGTCTCGACGAATTTTTTCCCTTTTGCTAAGCGCGTTTTTAACAATGAAAAATGTCCGATATTTTCATGTTTCAACGCTCAGAAATCAGAAACGCATTTAAACGATTTTATTTCCTATTTCTGACTATTAGAGGATGCATCAATTTATAACGTGTAAAAACGCGACAGTTCGTAAATGTTTGACTGTGTAAAACGCGTTCAACGAGAAAAATAAAAATCATTGCTTTAACGTGTTATTTTCGGAAATTGGACTGTCAGGATACACAGTGAACGTGTAGTAGTACTTATGCGTACCAACTGAGATTCTATGGTGAGTACTCAGATGCAGTACTCGTCTGCTCAGATTTCATTAGTAGTTCCAATATTGAGTACTCAAATCGTAGGAGTACTCATGAGTTCTCACCGCATTTTCTAGCGTGAGTACGTTTTGAGAACTCTTTTAGTGAGTAGTTTCACTAGCGTGGTACCTATAACTAGCGTTCGGAGGAAGTTACTATGAATATTCTCGTAAGTAACAGCGAAATTGATCTTGATGAAAACTAATCATGAACTCTGAGGAAGAATGTGTGCAATAAGTTCGAACTTTAGCGAATGATAGCCTCAGTAGATTCTCTGCTTGCCGAGATCGAAGAAAGGTGGCCTGCATTCCTGCTTCCCACGTGCTAAAATCGACGGCAACACGATTCCATTAAAGAACTTCAATGCCAATCAACATACACAACTTTCACAGATATGAACCAGTAAGACTTTTCAATGGATTAAATTTTTATTCGTCAATGAGAAAGTTAACGAAGATTCGGTAGTCAAAATCAAGTAACACGCTGCGCAGATCATCTAACTATCATGAAAGGAACACAGAAGCCTAACAGCAATTAGAGAATGTTTGAAACATATAACTATTTTGTTTACTGTGCTAAAAACAGTTATTGTTCGGTTCGGTAAGATCAATTTTCCATCTGTGCAAAAGATCGACAATCTGAAGCGCATATTAGTTTATCTTACTGCGATAGATTATAGTGATACTCGCAAAGGGAGCGTGCTATGGAGTAACTTATTGGAATAGGTTACTACAAGAACTCTATGGAATTTCCGAATACGTTTAAATACTTAAATCGTAAAGAAAAAATATCCAGTTGAGTTCTAAATAGCAGTAGCCCCATAATAAATTGAAGGAATATCTACAACACGAGAGGTGCAAGTATTTATTCAAAAGAATATCATAATGCGCAGCACATTACTAAATTTTCTTATATTTTAGTGATAGATCGAAAAATATTCGTTCTATCACTACAAAACATATCTCACTACAGACAACGACTGAAAATGTTCAGTCAGTAATCAAATAAAGGTAGCCAGTTATGGATTTAGTGTCGCATTAAAATCTACTGGCGGACATGTTACACTTAATACTATCCTTCTAACGCCTGCAAAAGATTTTCATCCGTTTATGATGAAGTACAGCGTCGAAAGGGCGAATGCTTCAAACACAATCAATTTTGCTATTCATCTCTTCTTTCCCGAAGGATCTGAAGTGGACAAAATCAGATCTCGATTCTAGGTAAGTGAGCGGATCCGATGAAGTACGAATGTAATAAAAATGATGTTCCTTTCACTGAATACGAAATTGTCTTCATAAGAACCATTTCAAGACTTTTACACAAAATATTAAAATCCATCCTATGCAAGAAAACAATGCTAGATGTTTTTTAACATAGAACTTTTTCGAATTAATCCCATTTTTCGTAACTGAATTTTTAATTCAATATTTGCTTTAATCTTCTGAATTAAATAAAACTTCCCAAAGAAAAACTAAGTACTCAAATGACAACGCAATGCACGAGCCGTTTAGATGTCGATATTATAATGTAATCAGGAAAGAATGGTCTTGTTGTCATGAGTCCAAAAGTAATTTGAAGCTCTAATTTCATTGATCTCAATGACAAAATTTACTTGATCGCCACTCATTCATTCGGTCTTCTCGTGCCTTAAGCATTTGAGAAATATTGGTCAAGGCAAAACAATAAAGTGTCACAATAAACAAACTGTTCAATAACTTACTCTGTTTCTCTATGTTTATAGCTACTCTATGTTTGGCATAGCTGCCAGATGCAATTAACACATGTCAACAACAACTCATCCAAGATTTACTTCCACCAATAGATTCAACCTGTTCCAGATTATTCCTTGGTGATTTTTGTGCTTTAGTAAGCTGAACACACGTCTCACGTTGATTCTCGATTTCAGTAGCTAAGAGTATGCTTCAAAAAACCTACGACAAGGCTAATAAATCATCAATGACCTGAGATTTACATTGAAATACTCCGAAAAAGCAGTTTTTAATTAGTTATTTTCAGAATGAAGCATAGGACTTTTTCTCAGGAAGTGTTGTCTAACAATTTACTATTGTTCTAATGGAAGACGATTGAGAAAAGCACTTAAAAAACGGTTCAATCTGCATGAATTCATCCATATATAGGCTAGTATTATTCCTGTTTGTAATAGATCGGTGCTTCAACGGATATTTGAGTAACCGTTACACTTTTTTGTGCACAAGGAATAGGTGTTTCTTAATGAAATAAAATTCACTGAGAGTGCAGTTATATCCATTGTATTAAATTTTAACCACATATAATGGCGCATGGCCAATCGTATGTTTGATTTATTAAATACTCACAAATGAACGAGAGGCTAATTAACTAATTGTTTATCATATACTCGAAAAAGGTATACCAACAATTGAGCTCCTGAATCTTCACGCTATCGATATTTGAGCCGTTTAGATACAGATTAGTGTGGATGTGCATCTTCTAACCCCATCCATACCTGCACCTGTGCACATTTACATCCGCATCGTCAGTCGAATCCACACTCGCACCCAATCTGTCTATAAAAAGCTCATATGTCGGTAGGTTCAACTGTTGGGAACTAAATATCGTGTCACTCTCTAAAAGATTCATTTACTTATTCCGACGAATAAATAATTTATTATAAATTAATTAATCATATGAATATTATGGTACATGGAAGAAATACCGAACTCATCACGAGCTATAGAAGGCATTTTGATTAAATAGTTTTTTAAGGTTTAAGTAACTTTCAGCATATTCGGGACCATAAAAATAGGCATGACTGACGACGATTTTTCATAGAAGACGGTTATTACCCATGTCACCTCTTTTTTTGCAACTGCGCCGCATTCACGCGCAGAGCCAATTTTACACCGCAATTATACGTAACTACGCCGTATTCATCGTAGTGAAGGTCTCTATAAGAAACTAGGCTTACTACGACGCCGACCAACGTAACTGCGTCGGAGTGATCGCATCGTTCGATCCGTTGTAAACGTAACTGACCAATTATAAATGATTCTTCCTTATTTATAATTGGTCATATTCGAGCACTAATACTTAGCCACAGAAAATCAGTATAAATAGCAGTGCTCATCGCATTTTCGATCATAAATCATTTTACTCTAAACAGTAGAATACATATTTTATATTTTTAAAAACTTTTTCGATTTAAATTCTTTTAGTTCTTCAATTTTTGAATTTTTTTTCTTATACTATTTAACATTTTTCTAAAGAAATGTTTTTTTCATTCTTTATTAAATTTTTTCGAAATTCTTTTAGATGTTGCTTTTTTGATTTCTCTAGACATTTATTTTCCATGATTTTAGAAATTCATAATTTTTTTTAACTTGTAATTTTGTAAATTTTGAAATTTTTTAGCTTTTAATGTTCCCATTTTTCTAGATATTTATTTTCCTTAATTTTTGAAATTTTAAATTGTTTTCTAAGTTTTAGTTTTGTAAATTAATTTTTTTTTTAATTTTTTGTAAAAGGTTTAGTTTTCTAATTTTAAGTTTTTTATTTTTTGTACGGAAAAAGTCTTGAGCTCACAAGAAAAATACAAATAAAATGAAAACTTAATCTAAGTGATCTCTCGTATTTATTGCAACGCAACTGTGACGCACTTTTGCGTAACTGTGAATTTTTCGCCGTAACTACGCGTAACTGCGATTTTTTAATCGTAATTACGCATAACTAAGTCGCAAGTTTCCGTAATTACGGGTCACAGTGCGATTGCAGTTACGTCGTAACTGCGCTGCAGTTTCATCGTAATGGAACACAGGGGTAAGGAATTTCAAAGACCATTTTGTGCTAACACGGAATGAGATTTATTTAAGTCATGTTGCAAGTTGCGTTCTTTCGCACTACTCAGGCAGACAAGGAAACGGCTGAAACGGCGTTCAAACACGCCGATATGTTAATCATTAAAAATGTTTGATTAGTCGCCAAAAACGCGTTAATCATAGTTTACGAAAAGTCGCATTTTAACGCTTTTCAGGTATTTTAGCGGGTTTTCGGCGACTAATCAAACATCTTTAACGAGTTGAGTGCTTCTCAGGAAAATGTCTATAAACGGTCGAAAAATGTTTCATAAACGATAATGTAACTAACTGCTTTATCGTCGATTGCAAAATTGGTGAATTAACGTAGACGCAAACGAAGAAGAAATATCTCTGAAATCTACGTCGGAACTCGATGTTTTTTTTCTTCACATATTTTCTCTAGACTTGAAACACTCTCTTTTCAATAGATATCGGGAAAATGTATACATGATAGTTTCGAGGAAAGCAGTTCTATTATTGAAAATAATTTTTAATTAATCCGGTGTAGATCAGATTTGAACCAGGGACTTTGGATTTCACTTAACTGATGCTTTTGAGTCAAGTTTACTCTTATCAATATACAAATCGAATGTCTATATATCTTGAATTGCGTATGCGCTTTTTGAACTTGAAATTAAAATTACAAGAATTTACATTTAAAATAAATAAAAATATTTGTATGCTAAAACATTTAAAATAATTTTATACAAAATATTTTCAAGTCATATTTTCAGCCCTATTATTGTTTTAAGATATAAACTGATTGATTCTAGCATTTTCACTATTTTAATTATGACTTTTTCAGTATATTTATGTGAATAGTAGTTTTCTCTGAGGTTGGGATACTGACAATGTTTGGCAGCATCCAGTTTTTTTTTATATAGAAGTATAAATTATTTAGAATGCTACGTGACTTCTATTCTTATACGAAAACATAAATAAATCGATAACATTTTCTTTAACATAGATAATGTTGTGAATTCGACAAACATAATTGTTCACCAAGTACCTTGAATTTAAGAAATGAAGGTAAATACGACTGTATTCACTTGAAAAAGTTTTCTTCGTCGTTCACAAAGAAAAACTTCACCAGAAATAAGAATAAAAAATTCTTTTTGATAAAAATACTAGATATTTTAGTTTATTTTTTAATTGTATTATAGACGCGCCCGCTTTTAAGCTCTTCAAGGGATTCAACTAGGTCAGAATTTATTCATCATGATTTCAATCAACCACTGGTTTTAAACTATCGTTTAAAAGAGATTTTACTCTATCAGAGCAGGACTCAAGGTTGATTTTCTTGTTTTTTTCACATATGAATCAGCACGCAAATCTTCAACATGTATGTCTTAAAAAGATTTGAGTGCAAAATAGGGGAATTTCCTCAGCAAAAATATTGGTATTTTCCATTAACAACTTCATCAACAAAAACATAGAAAGATTGTAAAACAAACTTTAAAGAGGAAGATGAAGGAAGTTCCAGTCATACTCGTTCATACACCATTTTAGAAATGACTACTTTTTTCATTATTTCGACATCGTCATTTATTGTCGAAGTCGTGTATTACAGAATTTTGTCTTTTATTTCATCTTCTTGGTGTACAAAATGAACGAGCTGGCTATAGATTGATACATTAAAATGATAAATCAATTGATATAAAAAATTTAATATTCCGACCGATAAATTTGAAACAGAAAGTTTTTGTTAAAACGGTTCAATTGACCAAAAAACTGATATTAGGTAGTTTTCAATCGTTTTTCCCGAACTACTTTAAGTTAAACTGCAAAAACGATCTTAAAATACATCTTCTAGTCACAAACACGTTTCAACATGTAAAAACGTCTTAAACGCTATAATAACGCGTTAAAACTGTTTTCTATCCGTTAAATGTCTGGCTGAGTAGCTAAGGAAATGTCAATATAAATTGCGAAACATAAAAAAGACTAATTTTTAGAGTGCCAGTTACAACAGATATATCGTGTTTCACACAACACAAGAAATAATTCGTAACTTTCCGGAATCCGATCTCTTCCTCTGCAAAGAAAGAGATCGGATCCGGATAAAATAAAAGGATAGGCAACGCCAGAAGATGGTCTATATCTACTTGTAGCTTGGTTGATCTGAAATCTTAGTCAAGAATCACACAGAAGTCAGTATTTGTATCTGAGAATCGTTCCAGAAGTTGGAAATGGTGGAAAGTATGATAGAGCAATTACTTTGGTCTCGGAATACAAGGTGAATAAAGTTATTAAATTGTAAAGACGCATCTGTGCTTTATTAGTTAGCTGTGTTTCAGCCAATTTTATAGGCATTACAAAAAACGTGATGCAAGCTTAGACTCAGCATCATGAGATTAATTTTCAATTCCAGTAATAGACAGCTGTTTTAAATTTAAATAAACTATCATAATATATTTCTCTTGTCTGAATTTTTTTTGAATAAACTATTTGAATAATTTTTGCAATAAGCATGTCAAAACCAAATAAAAGAATTTTTAAGAATCTGTCTTGTCGACATGAATTTTTCATACTAAACAAAATTCAGTCAATATAATTCTTGAAGATTGTCTAAAAAGAGTAGCTCAATCATGAATCACGGCTGACTTACGTGTATAAAGAATCTTCTACAAAATTCAAGATAAACAAGAATCTGGACGAAATGAAAATAAGAACATTGAATATAGCTGCTTCAGTTGAGATCTGATTGTCTCATGCTTTATTTTCAAAAATCGATTTAAAAATTGCCAAATATTCTGTTTTTCAATGTATTGCATTCAAGTGGCTCGCGTCCATATGCGACATGCCTTAAGAGTGATCTAAAGTTGCACTTGATCCGTCGATTAGATACCGAGAAATTTGATGATTGAAAATGTTTGCCAAAAGAGTTTGTGATTCATATTTGATAAGATGTTGATGATTTGTGCCTATATTTTGAGAGAGAAAGAGTTGAAAGATGATATTTTTCATTGAACATCGTTTATAGATTAGCTGAAAATGTCAAGAGTTGCAATAAATCAGTTAGAATATAAAAATTGAATATGGGAACTGATATAATTCGCCTTATGATTTCTGTGGGACACGTTGATAGAAAAACAGAATATCATTTCTAACGGAGACTAAAGTCCGTCGAAATCTGGAATAAACTGACACTTGAGTTGCCGACCTTATTCCGTCAATGCGTCCTAATCTAGTACGTCTAAATAAATACTTCGTAATAAAGTACGTCTAAATTCGCTGCGTCTAAATCAATGAAGATAAATCTTAATGCCTGTTCAAGGTTGCCTACTCTCAAACTCACCTGGAATGTTAGCAGCATCGCCTAAGATGTTTAGAGTCTGATATGTAATGCTAGTGTCACCATCTGAGATGCTGTCGACGTGACCTAGGATGCTAGTAAAATCGCCTGAGTTTCTTGAATCAGCACCTGAAAAAAAGTTGCATTAGTATTTAGCATGTTGCCCTGCAATAGTACTAAAGTAAGATTGTGTTGTGTGCACATTGAGCTTTTTTTGTCGCGGCTCCTGTTGGCTCTGAGCCCTCCCACTCTGTCATAGTGAAATAAAGGGTCGGCTTGGTTACCAATGTGTTTTTCTAAGCATGAAAGCACATTACTAATAGTAGTTTGATATCTTCTTCTTTCCCACTGTATTTATGTGGGATCAAATTCAAGTCTCCAATTGATGCGCATATAAGATGACGTTTTTAGCGTTAAAAATTAAGTTGAGGGGTGAACTCTTGAACGAGCATAAAGTCTTAACGGTAAAGACTGGGACGTTCGCATGCCGACGTAGTAGAATTCGTGATACTAGATTTCGACGCATAGATTTCGTCGCGTACAGATTTCAACTTACTAGATTAGGACGTATTGATTTAGGCGTGAGAGATTTAGACTCCTAGATTATGGTGCATTGATTTAGATGTAAATATTTAGATACACAAGTTAGGAAGTATAGATGCATAAATGCAAAAATTCTAGATTCATACCTGTAGAAAGGACGTTTACGTATAGGGATCGGAAGAGTCCGAAGTGTTTTTTCTATTTTTTCCAACCGAAGCGATAAACCGGATGGACTCTGCAAACTTGTATTTGAGTTTAATTTTAGTGGTATTATCTAAGGAAATGCAGATAGTTTTGTTTCTTTTTTATATTTCTCATCGTCGTTCCATTTCTCTTGTAGATAAATGAAACTTTATTTCTTTTAAATCAATTTAGTTCAAAATATCGTTTTCGAACTATAAAATTCTTATTTATTTCTTCGATTTTGCGCTTGTGGAATAAATTTTAGCCTTTAAATTTCTTTTTCCATGAAAATTATTAATTATGAGGTGACAAATTTCGTTTTTCGTCTCGTTTGTCAATCAATGGTTTTAATAGATCCAAATACTGATTAGGAACCCATCGTGACCTTATCCTCTCGTTTCTCGTTTTTCTTGAATGCCATAAGAGAAAGAAAAAGAAAAAGAAAAAGAATACGAAATCGATTAAGTTCGATGAATATGTAAGAGGAAACGCGATTAACTAAAGGTGCGTAATGAGTATTAGTTTGGTTTGAATGAAACTACCTGCAAATGTAATTGAATGATCCGAAGTATTTGTTTGAATATGTATTGATAGAGACTGAATATCGTCTGGTATCAAGTAAGTATAGATGAATTTAATTGGTAGACGTTGAATGTCGTTGCTTTGGTTATGAATCGTGTTCGATCAAGTGATTTCAAGCGCATTATTAAAATGATGAATAATCGAATGTAAAAATCTGAATGAATAATCATATGTACTGATATATATATGCATACAGTATAAAATAGACTTACTACGAGCTACTCTGTTTCAATTGAAAACATATTCAACGACTTTGTTGTAGCTTTGATCACTCAGCGAAACCAAAAACCAACTAATCATTGTTAATCTTGGTTTTTCATTAGTTTTACATTGGGATAAATTAAATGGCATCCAAAATCATTGTGCTCCTTCTCTTAATGTGTTTCTGTTTGTTAATTAGTGGCAAAAGTTTACATTTAAATAACGACAACGACGTGGAATTGTCAAATGAAAAAGCTCGAATGTTTCTCCGTTCGATGTTGAACGATGAAAATTCGGATCAATATGATTTATTTGATAAAAGAGAATTCGGTAAAAACTGTGTTCCCTGTAAATTTAAACTGAATCCATGTTGTGCACCAAATATATGTGTTAAAAAGTTTTTCTGGAATGAGTGCATGGAAATCAAAGCAGGCAGTGGAAAATAATCTACTGCCATCTTCATCAGTTTTTTGTGACATGATTAATTTAGGGTTGTTATCAAGTATGATTTTTTATCGATATTTTATTGAATTTTATCTAACAATCTTTTCATTTCGACTAAATAAATTTTTTTCTATTTATCGAAGCCAAAGTCTCATGTATTTAATTTTTATTAAGAAACACCAGCTCGGATAAATATAGGCCATGCTTTCGAATGACAGAAAGATCTTTTGATCTGCTAACTACGGAGTTACTAGAAATCACATATTATTATTTGCAATAACCATTTCAAAGGAAAAAAATATCAAAAGTGATAAAATAGTTATTATTGTTATCATTAAAGCAATTTCGGCTTCGTTTGAAAGTCGCCAAATCGATAGCTCGATTTTTACTTAATATACTGGTGGCTCACAAAGTTACGGTAGGCAAAATTTCCTGACCTAGACACGACGTTTATGTTGAATTCTTCACCAATCGCATTAAAACGAGATAAGACTATTATTCGACGATTTGTTCCCTGTATTATTAATTTATAGCATTTCTAATTGACTTAGCTTCTCTTCAGATCTTAAGAAAAATCACTGTGAAAAATTATTCCTTTCATCTTTCTCTATTTTGCAAGTCAAAGGCTAACGAATTACATCATGCATTTAAACGTATTCAACAATCATTGTACAAAAACCAACTGTATATTACTCAAAAAGAGTCCCAATCTCTAGTGGCGAGCATGAATATGGCCATGAATTTTCTTCGACCTTCATAAGAATGGAAATCTCTTCATTTCAGGACGTTCGATCATGCCAAATTCTTTTCTGTGATAGAGGAAGTATTTATGCACTGTTTTATTTACTTTTTATTTCTGAATTATCACGCATTCATGTGAACTGACAGTTACAATAAGACCTCTAGGGCAAGATTGAGGGTCTCATTCTTCTTTCGATTGGGATTCAACAGTAGCTATTGTACTAATCATCGTTTTTTTGTAAAAATGAGCCTAGGTAGAGTAGAGATGACAGTATTTGATTTCTCAATCACCATGGTTTGTGTTTTATGATATTAACTTTTGCTGAAAGTATCAATAAGTACCTACACTGTAGAATTAATATGGAAGTTAAAACTGTATGGAAGAATATGAATTGTAGATTCGTCCGAGGCAAAGTCATATATATATATATATATATACATATGACAATCCCATGGACATGAAAACATTTGTTTATAGTTTGTAGAAAGAAAAACATGACTTCAACATTTTATTTTTTTAGAAGAAACATTGTATATTGTTGTCAAATTTTAAATGCTATTAGTATCGAAGTTCTACTTTCGATGCGACCTCGAAAGAAGAGTTTTAAACGCATTTTCGTCACACATTCATACACAACATTCATATGATGGAATCGAGTTTTCTTGAACTGAATCAGAGAGATTAAAGTTTGAATGTATCAATATTCTTCGTAAGTTATGGCTATCACCAAACTATCCTAGTCAAAATAATTGACGTTTCTGGACGAGATCCTTGGCAGATCTGCTCATGATCCTGCAAGGATTCGTAGTTTTTTCCTGAGGAAACGGCATTATCCAGAGAAAAGCATGTAGCCACGAAATGCGCCGGATCTTGACAGGATTCCAAACAAGATTTTCAAGGATCCTTATAAGTTTGTCATTGTTTTCGAAACAGCATTAAGCCAGCAAAACCTCTGATTCCAGAAAAAAGCGAGTAGGGTACTTCCACGCAGGTCCGCCCACTTTTTACAGCACATTCTTCTGGCATAATTTAACTACTCTAGTTTTGTAGCCCTCGTCGAGTTATCTAAGAAATCATAGTTTGCTTTGATCTAAATCATGCGCTAACTCGAAGAGGGCAGGTCAAAAAGTCGATTTTCTCAAAAACAGGCACCCCAAAGGTGCCAATATCAACATGCCTGAATATTATTTGAATGTTTTGAATAGACCACTCGATAGAGCGTCAAAAGTTGTCTGTACGACATGGTTTTCAGAAATATATCTCTAAACTTCAATTTTTGGGAGAACTTACAAAATCGGCCTAAAATGACTCTCCATGGAAAATTGAACTCCTTATAAAACTTACAGGGCTAGTTAAAGATCCCATTATTTTATAATCAAAAAGAAGCTCAAACTATTCTGGTTCAACTACCATAGAGTGTGTTTCACAAATACAATTCTTGGTCAAGATAAGTCCTTCTGAAGGGTCTGGGGGTCTCCAAAAACCTCATGTTTGACCTCGGTTTTCTCGAAAACTACGCGTCAGAATTTCTTGAAATTTTGACGTTAAGTAGAAATCAATCGGTTCTACGAGTGGTTGAAATGTCTGCCTCCCGATCCTAGAATTGTGGGAGATCTGATTACTACAAGTTAGCTAAAATCCGTATTTCTACTGTGGAAACTATACAGAGTTCAGAGCTGAAACATTGATATAAGATGCTGATATCTAGTCATTTTTTATGCTGATCACAAAGACTGTGTTTTCTGGCTATGATTGAGTACGAAGGTTCCAAAAATATTGGAGAACAGCTGTCACTTATCATGGGTTTTTCAGAGACTTTATCCTTCTGTTATCTTGATCAGTTACTAGTTTATTTTTCAAATAGTAGAAAAGGAACCAGGATCCTGCTGTAGTTGAAGTAAACATAGAATAATAATTCCATATGAACGGAAACAAAAATAGCATTTTTTCAGAGAACAGGTGTCATATTTCTATTAACTGTTGTTGTGTAAGTGAGTAAGTATTGTATGTACCGAGTTTAGAAGGTTGGTGCAGTGCACAAACAACAGCTCATAGTTCCACATCCATTTCGCCCGATATAGTAGAATATTTTAAAGCTGTTCTGGTCTACATGGATATATAAATGCAAAATGGGGTTCTTTTAAATTCAGTTCAATTTATTGTGCTGTCGCTAAACAACATTCATCGCGATATTCGACAACAACGTATTTAGCAATCATGACATCACCTGTGGATGGCACGTGCTTCACCTGTTTCTGTTTGAATCACTTTTACGTAAAATCTGCAAAACCTTCGCATGGAACAACATTAGATGTTTTTTTCCATGTGATTATTACATGATCCACTGGTTGGAAATGATGATACAATCGTATTCCTGTTTATTCAGAGGAAAGCGGGAAGCTTGTTTGAAATTTTAAAATACTACCTACTGAAAATAGGTTCAGCAGAAGGATCAGTGTTCCAACAGTCAGTCAAATACTTGTGAAATTTTGTTTGATATCCCTCTTACTAGTACCAAATGTGAACTTTTTCTTCTTCTATTCGCTGTTGTGCAATCAGGCATTGTGTGCAACGGTTTGATTTCCAGGGCTTCATGAAAACGTTCCGTGTTGAAAGCTCCTAGAACTCGATAGTTCTGAGCAAGGGCTTTTGCTACATATTGGGTATCATCATTTCGAGTCATGCAACACTCATTACGACGACAGGTACCCCCTGGACGATGTCTTTACCGGAACTAGTAAATCGATCATATATTTGCAGAAATGGAATCAAGATATCTGAAAATGATAGAAATAGCATGAGAAAACCGCCTAAATGTGTCTTAGATTTCATGGATCAATATAAAAATGATCCGCAGCAAACACCAAGCAAATCAAAGAAGTGTAACGTTAAGATATTCTTCTTTCTGTGGGAGCTTCGCACTTAATCATAGCCAGAAAACACAGTCTTTGTGATCAGCATAAAAAATGACTAGATATCAGC
>OENT01003302.1:0-13402 GCA_900239685.1 Rotaria macrura | reverse complement strand
GGGGGGGGGGGGCGGGGAGTGAAAAACGTCCCCCGTTTCGGCCTCTGGTAGTGAACAAAAAGGCAAAGATATTCGAAACTTATTGACAAATTGTACTATGTAGAGTTTGCATTTATGTTGATCATTTCGGTACAGTAAATCGTTGTGTACATTCTACTATGGCATCCTATGTAATGGCCTATTGTATTGAATCATTCATATAAATAGCCACATGAAAAAGACGGGCATTTTCTTGAAGTTCATGAGGAGCATGACTCAGAGTTCTTCTATTCGTCTTAGAATACGATGTTGATTTAAAACAAAAGAAAAACTAGTTTCATGTCGTGTATACATGTAAGATATTTTTATTTTAACGATTCATCAGTGAATTATCAAATATTTAGTGAGTTTTCGTATTATAGAAAACCTGTGAAACTAGTTGTAAGCGGATTCGAAATTTACACATTGATCGATAAATCAATCAATAAAAAATACAGATATACAACTAGTGAACATGTCATTTTTTCGTGGAAAGAAGCTTTCTAGAATATTTTAGTTTACTGCCTGTTAGTTGATTTATTTTATGTTTGAATACTGATTGACTTATCTCTTCCAGGAAAGTTGTTCGCAACGATTTAATGATTAGGAACTTTTTCAAATAATAAATTATGCCACAGAAGAAGAGGACGCTAGTAGTCGTTTGTGTTCTCACAGCGAGTGCTATCTGTTCGTTCGTTCATAAATCATCCACCCACACATATGAACTATATATATAATACGTACACACATTACATACACATGCATGCATATGCATAGTCTCTAGTGAATTCTTTTTTTTGCTTGCTGTACGCTTTAAGATAAATTATTCAAGACTATTTTATTCGTTTTCGACTATTATTGTAGATCGAAATTCATTTATTGTTTTTCCAGGTTTTTTTTCATTAAAAAAAACGATGATGTCAATACCATTTATGGATCAATCAATTACGTCATCATCAACTCTTTTCGACTCAACAACTTACCGTCAGCCGTATTCTCCTGGATCAACATCATCATCATTGCCTGTATGGAAATCTTATTTATACAATCTACAAATGCAAGCACCAAAATCAAATCCAATTATTTGTCGAACATCACAACCACGTCGTCCAAAACAATATGGTTTAGAGTTTCATGGTCTTCTATCACGTACAGAAGCTGATCAACTATTATCAATATCTATTGATGGTTCCTATCTAGTACGTGAATCATTGAATCCACCAAATTCATATACATTAGTAATTAAATTTAATGGTGAAATAAAAAACTATAAATTATTTTTCGATTCTCAAACATCAACACACTACGTTGGAGAGAAACATTTTGACACATTAAATGATCTTGTACATGATGGCTTGATATCATTTTATTTGGAATCAAAAGCAAGTGACTATATTGCATTGATGGCATGTGATTCACAGTGTTATACAAACGAGAGTCCTTATGGACAATATAAAGCACAATTATTACATCGAGTTCAAGCACAAAATAAAAATTCGAATCAAAATGAAAATAAAGTATTTGTTTTAAGAACAATCTGTTTGTTTACATCATTTACGTTTTTAGGATACATCCTCAATAAATCGTTTAGTAACACAAAATCAATTGCACGCAGATCCAACAACACTTGATTATCTCTTACCATCATCCCGTAATTCGTCTGTCGTACAACAGCGCTCAGCATCAATTAATAATTCGACAACAGCGATAGCAGTAAATCTTCAACAAAAACTTCCATCATCAAATCCACTATTTTTTGATCGTATACTTATTATGCAAGCAGAGAAGGCACATAATTTTAAAATGCATTCATTTAAAGGACCACATTGGTGTGATTATTGTGCTAATTTCCTTTGGGGTCTTGTACAACAAGGCGTTAAATGTGCTGATTGTGGTTTTGAAGCACACAAACGCTGTTCAGAAAAAGTTCCACAAGATTGTGTATGGATTAATTGCTTTTTTTTTGTTTTAACAAGATCATGTTTTCAACTAATCATTTACTTCCTTGTTGAGTTTCCTAACATGACCAGAAGATAGTAAGAGAAACGTCACTTGGTCTACTGTCACGTTAATAAAAGTTATACTAAACCTAACCCTATATATTTTAACGAGCTTTTCAATGGTGCAATTTTTCAAGATCGTATTATTGAGAAGATAGTTTTCGAAAAACTAGTGACGCATTTCGTTTAATTTGAAAAGCCTCCTGTCTTCAGAAATCTCAGGAAATTCCACATGTTGATATTCTATACTACTCAAAATTGATTGAGTATCTATGAATCAAATACAAATACGAGAATATAAACTATAATTGATGTTTAGAATTCAAAAATTGGTGTAGATTAGAAAGTCGAAGTATGAATATCATAGTCTCCGATTTTTAGAAATGATTCAAGAGAAGTAGGTTTATGCAGCTCAATGTACAGTAATTTTTACACTTGAGTAGATTTCGAAGCTCACTTTTTAAGATTATTTTATTGGCAAGTAAAAAATCTGCAGAGCAGTGACTTTTTTTTTAATGTAAACTGGCAACTTTCAAATCAATAAGCGATTGCATTATTTTTCATCGATTCTATCACAAATCTTCATTGGAGTCAAAATGTAACATATTCAACATGGTTCACAACACCTGGTTGCGAGACATTTTTTTGGTCACGAGTGTAATGCTTTTAAAATTGTTTCACAATTAATGCGCATAAAAGTAGTATCTTCTTGAATTTCTATGAGAATACTTATGAAGAACACTTCTCTAATATTGATCTTTTGATTAGTTTCTATTTTTACAAGGATCCTAATGAGGTACCTACATTTGAAAAACAACCTCATTTTGATGATACTTAACTTTAAAAAAAGTTTCGAATTTTTTGTTCCGCAATTTAATGTGTCCAGTATCTTTATTAGAGCAAGATATTGAAAGAATAATTTACTGCGAAAACTAAGAGTCAGATGAACGAATCTACAAATCTTATTCATTAAATTCGATCGGTTCTACGTAGTTCTAGTTTAAAGATGATGCGTATTTCGATAGTCTTTTACCGTCCATGCAATTGATAAAATCATTAATACAAAACGAAGCTATGGATTTAGCCATGTGTTCAATGTAAAATATTTCATTAGAATAAGTCGACTCAATCGTTTGTATTATCTATTTAGGTACCACAAATGAAATATTTAAAATCAATATTTGGTGTTGATCTAACAACTTTAATCAAAGCAACAACACCAGCATCATCTGTTGCATCATTAACGCCTATCGTACTTGAAAAATGTATAAATGAAATTGAATCACGTCCACATGCACTAGATACAGAAGGTCTCTATCGAATAGCTGGATTTTCTGATACAGTTGAAGAAATAAAATTAGCATTCGAACGTGATTGTGAACATGTTGATCTATCTCAAGAACGATATCCTGATATTCATGCAATAACATGCGTATTAAAATTATATCTACGACAATTACCAATTCCTCTCATTACATTTGATATTCATACACAGTTACTTGAACTTCGACCATCATCGTTATGTGTAAACACAATACGTCCGATGATTCGTCGTTTGCCACCAGCACATTTTCATACATTAAAATATTTATGTGAACATTTAATTACAGTTTCTCATCATTCAAGCCGTAATCAAATGACTATTGAGAATTTATCTATTGTATTTGCACCTACAATAATGCGTTCTGAAAATCCAGATCCTATGATTGGACTGAAAAATTCCAAATTGATTCAACGTTTACTTGAAATTATTATCGAACAAGCACATGATATATTTTCTCCTTGACGATAATGAGGTGAAGAAGAGAGGAGAATTCTGTTTTCGTATGTGTTTTCATTATTAAAAACAATAAATCAATGACATGTACATAGACAAATACAAACATTGATTAAGAAAAATACACGAAACATACGAATAAAGATTTTAATCTGTTTGAATAGAGCATAAAAAATGTACCAAGTTATATGGAATTTTAACCATTGAGAAACTGACTTGTGAAAGACTATTAAAATGAAAATCAAATTCTCATGATACTTTTCTATGAAACAACCTTGATATAGGTGTTGATCATTCGAAGAAGACATTTGTTTCTGAGAGTGATGGGATATATGAATGTTTGTCGACTTGCGCTCTTCACAATTCGACTACACGTGGAACTATCTATCTCGTGCAGACTTCACTATGTATTACTCATTCGTCAAGGTATTGTTTTACAAAGTTAAAGTTTGAGAAATATCTTGTCGCTTTATATTAGCTGTTTGATTCATCGGTGTTTTCTAACAGTAGCAGGGACCGAACATTATCGAATCATTCGAAGTTTTACTTTGCAGGGAAAGAAAAGATAACGAATCGGACTCCTAATCCGTTGTGCTTTATAAAATAGAAGCTGAATCTTAATAATTTAGCTCTGTTTGAGCTCTGCTTACATTGCAACGACATCCCTTGTTTATATGGATTCATAGGTCGAAAGTAAATCATATGTCTCTATCAGTTTAGTACAAGTACTGTTAAAAATTCATTAAGGATTATAAGAGAACACGTTACTCGAGTACAAATCTACATTCATATGTTCCAAACATTTGTTTATCACTAAAAAATGCCAATGTGAAAACTACCTAAAACTTGAATGTCAGTAATCTTGAACTCATGAATCATTTCATTTGACTTCGACATGAAGTTTCATGTTAGTATGCTGTTGATTCCTACTAGAATGAATGCATTTTGCAAAATCTATAAATATGTGAGATGTTTTAAGTTTTAGTTGGAATTCGAACATTTGTGGATGAAAATTTCTTCTATTTGTGTACAGAATTGAATTGCCACTAAGTGGCACGACTTGATATTGCTCATTTTTACATACGAGTCGCGTAACAAATGCCTTCTGTGAATGTATGTGTGAGTATCTCGTTTCATAATATATGAAATACATACCGTAAGATTATCGCTTGAGACGTCGACATACAACTACTGAGATTCCGTTACATTGTCCTGAAATTCAAGAAAATTATTCTTTAGAGGATGCTATTCAGTTCAATTCTTTGGCGGAAGGAAGAAATCTCCTCCAAGAGCAAATACCCTTTCCAAACTATAGCCCATGAACCGGGAATCCTGTTTCTTGAAAGTTATTAACTCTGTTGTTCAATAAAGACTATTGATATATAAATTTGACGTGTATTCAAATATCTAAAGTATTAGTATGAAAAAAAAAGATAAATATTTTCATCAATCTGCATCAAAACATGCAACACAAGAGTAGAAGAAACGAAAACATTCTCACAAGCATTGCTCATGTATTCAATTCGTATGAAATGGAAAATTATATTTCAGTTCATAGAGCGATCTTATTGGCTATGATCTGTGTTCAGTCATTAATATCTTCTTTCATTACTGTACTCACGACTGTGTGTCTCGTATTTGATAGTATAGTCTACATTTTTTACTTACTTTCAAAAAACAAAAGATCTTTTGTCCGAAACAATCCCGCTACTACCAGATACCTCTTTTCTCATTTTCTCTCTTTGAGCTGCAATGCACAAATGACGATCTTTTTCACTATTCGATTCAGTCTAACATGCCATGCTCTGTTCACGGATCATCTCTAATACAACTAAAACTCAATACACTAGATGTTCTAAATCAGACACATCAGATCCAAGACTAATTTCTTCTTATGTATTCGATGCTGTTTTTCGTCGGAGAGCTGTCGAAAATCAATAGCAACATATAAGATCAATTCTCTTTGAGATTCTTCATTGTGTTGTGACTTGTGCATTCATACAAATATTCTTTGATCGTGGATGAGTTGCATACGAAAAGGATGGTACTAACATTTTGAAGTTGAACCAATGCGAAAGAATGATTTCCTTCACATCGACATATAAATGCAAAGGCTAGTTTTCGACCACAAGTATCGAGTATGCTTCTTTGTTTGTTTATTCTCACATGAATCAAGTGACAAGTTAGAGAATTACTAAGCGTCACATATTGGTAAAAGTCATGGTGATGTATCTGGAAATTTAGAGCTCATTTTTCTTGGCAAGTGGGGGATGAATATCAGACAGATGGAATGTTTAGAAGTTTCAGTGTCATTTTTTCCTAGAAAACATGTTACATGCGATAATTCGTCTAGGGCTGTGTCCTGATTTCAAACGAATCAAGAAGAACTGGTAAGCACAAACTGTGTTCGAATCTAGAATTTTAAGCTGACATATACATCGCTGGACAGAATATTTGAAGACATGAAGAGCCAATCATTGAATGTCATAAGCTGCAATAATGCGTTTTCTTATCAACAAAGAATAGTTGAACGTATTTTTTAGTATGCAACCAAAATATGTACATTACACATGGGTTTTCGTTGAAGCGTTTCGTTTTAAACGAACTCTTAAAAGAAGTTGAAATGACTTTAAAGTTAAGTTTCGATTGATCGCATTTTCCGTAAGAAATCAATTTAAAAAATAGATTTCTTTCTTTAATTATCAATGTGAAGATATAACCTTATATGGAAGCATTTCGAAAAATGAATTGCTATTTACAAAATTCTATCTTTGCATGAAAACGACCAGTGAATTATTTCTCTGCGTAAAGTGTTTTATTAATTCAGTAATTACTGGATGAAAACGCATATCGATCACGTCTGATTATAATTAATTACCATGAGCATACAGAAAGAAATTTTTTGGTTAAATGATCACGACAGACGTCGTTATTGTATAAAAATTTCTATCTTTGCAAGACTATTGGTTGTCGTGTGTGTTCTACTTGTTGATAGGCGTACTATCCAAGGTTTTAATATAAATTTACACAAAATATTCTTCTAGAATGGTCTATTCACGAATTGAAAGTAAGCAGTTTATTTTTAGTTTGGAAAGCCTGACAAAATGAAACTCAAAGAAAGTAGGCATATGCAACTTGAAATCCATGTTCGAAAAGTGAATGATTTTAGTTGAGGGCAAAATTAGTATCGTATTAGTTTTGTAGAAACAAGTAATCCTTTTGCTAAAAGAGGTCCAACTTGCGTCAAATAACAAAAGAAAAAATGTATCATTCTACGACTTGATTTGCAATATCATTTTCTTTCTTTAGTTATCTGTTGAAGTGCAGATTGTTTTCATTATCTTGTTTCTTACTATTCGTGTGAAATGACATCGGCTCAAGAGGAAACTTTTGATGTAATCATTGTTGGATGTGGTCCTGCTGGAATAGCAGCAGCGATCGATTTACAAGCAGTGCCGCAAATGAAATATATTATACTGGAAGCTCGAAATCGTATTGGCGGTCGAGTTATTACTGATACAACTACATTTGGCATAAACTCACCGATTGATCTAGGTGCACAATGGCTACATCATTATCGACCTGAGAATCCTTTACTAAAGTTTCAGAACATCTCAGAAGATGTGCATATTAGTAATCATTTCATGTTACGTTCATCGGCAACACCATTTTTTGATATTGATGGAACAAGAATACCGGCCGATAAAATTGTGAAAGCAGAAGAAATTTGTACACATCTACGCACCATAATCGAGGAATCATCATTATCAACAGATAAATCTATATTTGATGTTATTGAAAAAGATTATTTGAATTATAATAGTGATCCTCAAATCAAACGTTTGTTGGACTTGCTTCTTGGCACTATCGAACAGTATGAAGCCTCAAATCTTGATCAATTATCTGCTAAGTGCTATCTAAAATCCGATAATCATATGCCTGAATGTAATTTAGCTTTACCCAATGGTTTTGGTACATTTATTGAAAAAGTCGCGCAACAATATCACTTACCTGTTGAACTTAATTGTTTAGTTACTCGAATCGATTCATCATCATCAAATTCAATCGTTCGAGTATACACAAAAGAAGAACGAGTGTTCTCTGCTAGATATGTTCTTATTACTGTTCCTCTTGGTTGTTTAAAAGCTCATTCAATTGAATTCATACCCAGTTTACCTGATTGGAAACAGAATGCCATCGATTTGATGGGTATAGGTTTGGCGAATAAAATCTTTTTACGATTTCCATTTGTTTTTTGGGATCCAACGTGGACTTCAATTTTTTGCGCATCACCTCGATTCCGATTTTTACTATGTCAATCTAAAGATTGCATGCTTCAAATTAAAATTGCTGCTCGAGCAGCACTAGAAGTCGAACAGCAAGATGATAAGACTACGATCGAGCAAGTCATGGCACTATTGAGAACTATATTTTCGGATATAGATGTTCCTGAACCAAACCGATACCTTATCACTAAATGGAATCAAGATGAATTTTCAAGAGGGGCCTACTCTAATTTCTCTGTTGGTGCAAACAATCAGACATTGGTTGATCTCGCTCGAGAATGTAACGATCGTTTATATTGGGCCGGTGAACATACAAATTATGATGGTTCAATAGGTTGTGTGGATAGTGCGTACGAAAGTGGACAACGTGAAGTCAAGAAAATAATAGAAAGAATAAAACAATGATCATGAAAATTGCACTAATTTAAGTTTTAAAGACCATATTATCCTTTGTAGTTGTTAATTCAAAATTTATTCGACGAATGGTGATGGCTGTAGCAAAATCATGATAATTGTTTCATTGAAAATTTGTTGAATAAAAGATTTTCCCTTTAGATTGCAGTTGCACTGTGTGAAATGTTGAGAGGAAGAATCGAAACAGAAAGAGGCAAGTAAAATTCATTTCAGACGAAGATTGACTTGCTAAAATAGAACTCTGTTGCTGATGTTTTTATCCGTTCCAACGTAGTTTTTCTTTGTTGTTTACGAAGAAGATAGGTGGAACCTTGATTCACTAAAATCTTGAATGATGAGATAAAACTTGGTCATTAAAAAAAAAGAATCAAGATGAAAAAGCCATTTGCCCCATGAAACAAAGAAATTAATCCAGCCAGAAAGTAAAGCAACGATTTACTGCGCACTTAATACCATTATTATTACTTTTAGTTTTAGATAGCATCCGAATGTCTCAGCAGAGTAAAACTTACTAATCTTGATAAGATAATTTACCTTCCTCATATCTTCAAAATATTAGTATTTCCATACTAATTTATCATTAGTAATTTTCCAATCAAAGGCAATACAACATGTTGACTAAACGAGATGTGAGTCTCGCTCGAATCACAAATCTCAGCTAAAGTTCAAAGCAATTTTAAATTTGTAGGAATCGAAATGTTAATTATATTCATTTGCATATTGTGATCAAGAGAACTGAAATACCAAATCAAGAGTAAATTCTCTCACAGTAACCGTTTTTCTAATTGACCTGAAGTTACACATGAACTGAATAAATTATCGTTGGATGATGCAATCCATGATCATCAAAACGAGCTGTATCAGAGAACACATCTTCTTTTGTTTGTTAAGTAATAATTCTCTCACTTTTTTCTCAGAAAATTACTGGTTTATTATCATTTGCTATTTTTAACATGTTATCAGAAGACATATGCTCTGAAAAAAATGTCTAGTATTATACTTGTCTGGGTATCGGTTGTTTCCACGTCTTAAGGATGCATACGAAATAATAGTGCTAGAGATACTGAAAAAGATAATTACAGTACACCTGAAATTCGAAATATGATTTCACTTGTTTTTGTATGAATACAAGTGATCATAGAAAAAATAACTGTGAAAATTTCGGACTTTTGTCCGAGAGTTATGTGTACTTCAAAAGGTGAATGAGACAAATCAGTCATTCTAGAATGTGTGCACGGAAGAAGTATCTTGGTAAACCTTTTTGGGAAACTCCAAAACTACTGATCATCTCAGACATATCTAGGCAATTTCGTTTCTAGATGCAGTTTTTGTGCATTTGAGACCTTTTTCAGCCAATGTGTTGTTAGAAAGCTGCAATTTGGTTCAAAACTAATATCAGATTCGGAATCAGCGTTAAAAACTCGGTCAATTTATACACGTTGTGGATAGTTCTGAGAAAAAAGTTTTTTTTTGAAAAAATCCCTGTACCCAACTAGGTGTGTCATATTACTATTACTTCCACTTCCACTTACCAAGGTAACGGTAAGTGTTTTTATGATTGAAAAATATTATATTTAACGGTGTTCAGTAATTAGTTTACTCATCAATTACTTATTTTTACATGATAATCTTTATCACTTACCACTTACTGGTAACAGTAATGGGAATATGACACTCCTATACCCAACCTCAGGGATTGTTTGGTGAAAAATGACAATTTTTTCGATAACTCAGCCATTTCTTGCCGGATCCTTCTCATCTTCGAACTCGACTGAGGTATTCATCAGACAATTCTGTGCATAAAATTTCAGCTCAATCGAATGCATTTGCAAAGAGTTATCGTGTTAACGGCCGACTGGCCGGCCGGACACACTGACCGATTCTAGAGTGTACTCACTTTTTGAGTACACAATATTTCCTTTTCAACGTTGTAACTTGAAAATAGTATCAAGAATATTCCCAGTCATTATTCGAGTATATTTACCAGAAAATGAAAAGGTCAAATATCTCGTCGACAAAAGAGTTGAGAGAAGAACCGACTTTTTATAAATGTTAACGATCATTCACTCGATTCTCATAGTAAAAACAAGGTGATAGTTTCTACAACCTGAATTACTCGTTGCTCGTTCTGATACAGCTGATTTCTTCTGTGTTAATGATTTATTAGAAAAATATGATTAACTTGACAATCAATCTAAACTAATTTATATTTATGTTAACTCACCCGATATCTAGAGGTCAATATCATTCTGGCAAGTAACACATTTATACATGCTAAACTCATTTAGTCAAGTAGAATTTCTTGTATCTAAATTAGTGTGATACTATACTAATTGTTCTACAGCATATCATCTGGTTGAAGAAGATAAATAGGTACTCACTGCCATAAGTAAAACATCCTGGCGAAAAAATCTTCAAGTTAGTTTTTTACATAATAAATGTGATTTAAAGTCGAAATTCGGTTCGTGTAAAGCAAAATATGTTTAATTGATCAGTCATATCCTGAAGCATTCGGATATGAAATTCTTCCTAGGGGCACGAAAATCGTATTGTTTCTCAGCTAGCTTTGAATTTCAACAGCTGATGTTAAATTGAATGTGAGTATTATCTGTCTTCTAGATATACATTTACAATAAAATGCTCGCATTGTTAAAGAAAACTTCTTTTTGAGACTGATGTTGGTTGCTAAATAAAAGTGTGTCTACCGTTTTTGAAGATTTCTTCTTTCTATTAACATTTAAATACTCTTGTGATGAACAAAATAAGAACTAGTCGACTCTCCTACAACAGAAAAATTGCTAGTACAATCATCACTCTCATTTGAGTTTTTGCCACACTTCTATTCAATTGACAGTATAGTGATCTGTCTCTGCTTTTGAACTTCTTCCAAAGGTAGATGAATAATTTTTATAAAATCGGATCTTTGCACCAAATTTTCGAAAATGGTATAAAGTACTGGTAAAGATCTCTCGATGATAGAGAGTCAGATAAGTCTAATAGATAGGTAACTTTTTTGTGCAATAACGGTGAGATGAAGAAACCATTCCACAACATATAGAATGCTGCGCATATTTCTTGTTAAATTGTATAAATGTTTTTGCATATGCATCTATTCAAGTTTAGCGCTACTTGTATAGAAATAGACGTTTTCGAATAAGAGCCTTGAAATATAAATAATACTGTTAGCATATACATGAAACATGAAAAATATTTTTCTAAATAGAGAACAATAACTATTTACTTATCATATTCTCATGATTCAGGTTGCAGATGTGTTCGATAGATGCAGTCATATTGCGCTCTACGAGACACCCTAGGGCATTTGTCTATTCACTCGTGACTCCATATATTGATCTGAGGCTTCTTTATCTTAAAATCTGAAATTACAATATTGATATTTTTATGAAGGCTCCAAGCAATACAACGTCTCAGCATATAGCAATACTTTTTTTATCGACATTTAATTGTATCTAACAAATGTTCCATATTGAAATATTGAAGCCTGAAACACTGCGCATATTTTTATTTCCTGAACAGATTCATGGTTGTCATTAGTACCGTTATTCATGCCCCAACTGTTTTCCTGAAATTTTTTTCCAGTGTCATCTCGGCGGCTGTGGCAGTTTCGGCCATTGCTGCTTGCATTTCTGTAGCTATCATAATTACAAACTCAGTGTATAAAGGTCAAGGATGCTGTAATCCTTTTTCCAAGACTACTACCGTTCTCCAAGCACCAACATCTTTCGTTTTTAATCGAAAGATTCGAGCATTTGAAATGGATAATTATTACGACACAAACAAAACACTCTATATGCTTGTTCAGGGAATAAACGATCATCTACGCCAACAATTCAAAGATGAGTTTAGTCTGTTTGTGGCGTCAGGCTTTTCTACGAAGCCTGTATTGAATACAACTAAATCTAGAAAAAGACGACACGATAAGTATCATGAAAAACGAAGTGATCGCACGAACACAACCATATATACAAAAACAAAGATCCCACTACAATCTTTATCATCGCCAAAATACAATACTTCATCCATAATTTTACAATTATTGACAGCTTTTGCATATAGATTTCACGTACTACCTTCACAAAGCAGTATATGGAGCATTATTCAATCATCCAAGCACTTGATATTCTCTCCTGAATCATCGAATGACACATCCACAAAAATTACTAGCAACAATCGAAAAATAACAATGACACGAACCGTAGTTGTTTCAAAGAGAGACCAAACGATAAACTGCAACTTATCAGTGTCTGATAATACTAGTCAGTTATCATATGTTTACATTAATGGTAGCCTTTACTTGAATCGCACAAGAAACGTAACGATTTCTAACCTACAAATTACTGATGCAATCAAAGCGTTCACACCAACTATTATTTTGCTTCATAAATGTGGCGGGGAGAGTCCTGCAGAAAGTGAGTTCAATCAAATAATGTCACAGATTGGCACATTTTCAGTAGTAACAGTGAACGACACAGCTCTGAATGATAATAACATCATCAATTCAGCTTTGCTGGACGAAATAACTCAAATTGATGAGTCCAACCCGAAAACAACAATTACAACGACTATAGAAACAAATCCAACAACCATAGAAGCATCAACAACATCGAGCACAACTACAACACCATCTATCACCACTACTACGGGAACAACAATCATTCCTACTACTAAACCTACAGCAGTGTTAACTGATACCACCACAACATCAATCACTGATACTACCGAAACTAAAACAGCTTCAACCATTTCAACAGCAATAACAACCACCCATACAACCACAACAACAGCAGCTTCACCCCTTTCCACGACAACATTAACCACTGATACTACCACAACAACAGCAGCTTCACCCCTTTCCATGATAACATCAACCACTGATACTACCACAA
>OENT01003301.1:0-13405 GCA_900239685.1 Rotaria macrura | reverse complement strand
ATAGCACAAAGCATGGAGAATTAATTGGAATTGGGAATGCACGAATAATTACAGAAGAGGAATCTAGTTTATGTCGACAATGTTTTCGTGATATAGTTGAATGTTAAGAACTTGTGTGAAACTAATCAGCATACTCTTTATTATTTTTTTTCAATGAGTATTTTTCTCCCTAATCCTCCAACTATTAATTTTCTTTTATTCTATAATAATCATCTTTTTTAAGCAAGCAGATAGCTGCGAATTTTAAATGGAGACCGACAAAAGAGCCTCCTTCACATGACAGTCCTAAATTATGTAACCATTTAGGTTCAAACATTATAAGCTCCTAATAGACGAATGGAAAAAAAGTAAGAGTATAGTGTACATAAAATTCAGATGCTTTTGAGGACGGAAATGTTTTATGATCAGTATCAAACAAACTCAGTAGGAGTTCACTAAGTTATGCTGAAGTGAATACGATAAAAGAAATCATAGACTTCGTCTTTCTGTATAATAAAAATTTCTCTCCACCATTGACATCATCAATGAAACGACGAAGTATAGGATCACGAATTTGAGTGAGGATTGTGAATAAAAATATACATAGAAGTATCCTTTTAGCCATCTTTTTACTGTTAATTTCATTGAAGTTAACGCGTTTAGTACTGGGAAGCACTCGTTCGAGAGAAACACAAGTATCAAACCAATCATTAGATGCTAGAAGATAATTCAGAATCATGTCTAATAATATAAAATTGAATGTAAGTAAAAAACGGTTGGTAATAATTGACAGTTGTGATAAAATCAAATGTCAAAACTTGATGAAAAATACGAAAATTGGACACAAAGAAATCCATGATAAAATTAGGAGCTGTAAATTAGAACCAGTTCTTTTTACTTGCTTCCCGGAAAACACTATTATAGATAAGACTTCATTGATTGATCCCAAAACGAGCATCAATTTTATGACAGTAATACTCATTTTAATTACTAATGGTTATCGAACAAGTGTAGTATTTGATTTAATATTGTAAACAAATGTATAATCAAGAGACTCCATAAAATCTCTTTTAGATAACTGACTTTTTGTACCATAGTAACATTCTGGATAGACACATATCCATAGAAAAAAGGACATTTAACATTGAATTGAAACCATAGGCCACCATTTTCGTAAATATTTTCTTCTTGATAATCATACGAAACAGTGTGATCCAATGTCAAGTAATTGGACAAACACGATTGGCATCACATATGCACTTTTGTCTTTCATCATGGGAACAGATGACATTTTGTTGGTCTTCACATCAGTGAGGATAATATTTTACACGATGAAGAAACGTGTAATTCAGAAAAGTAGCATTCATCAATTCATATATCGAAGAACATTGATGATTTGATATCTAATCGTTTCTTTTGGATACACTCGAATGCAATAAATTTTTCTCTTCATACAGCTAAACAGTACGTCTGATTAGTTAATTCAATAAAAGCAATATGAACTGGATCTATTATGAAGACTGCACATCCTTTTCGATAGTGCGTTACGCCAATGATTATTATTTTCAAGTGCAGTAATAACATGTACAAGTAAAGATGGGATCATACGAATCTTTTCATCATCAAATACAATATTAATTCGATTTTTGATATTCTCACATGTCGTTCCACAGAAAATTTCCACATATAAGTATGAAAATTGCTTCAAAACTATACGCTCATCATTAGGTACACAATAAGTTCATTGTTTTAACAAGAATTAGTTGATGTTGTATAAATTGAATTCTTTAAATAACATTTTGAATTAAACTTATTCAGTGTACAAATACAAATCGATAATGCCACTGGTAATGAATCAGTTGAACAATAATAGTTATGTTTAATATTACATAGTGAACCCAAATATTCTGCATCATAATGGCAGTAATGTGACAAGTTTGTATTTGTATATTGTATAAATTATAAAGGATTATAAATTGATCACGACTCATTCATTGATCATTGTTATCGCTTATCTCAGTAGCTCATATTCTCCTCTTCTTTTCGTTTCTTATATAATATTCAATAGTCTTGCAGAAAAAAACGAGGATTCATTCGAGAGTGAAACGAGGAGCAATGTAATTTGCTCAATCACACTAAATAGTTCAGAAACCAGCCCGATGCGGAAAGATGCTTCTTAGGCAAAATTTGACATTAATTCTCAGATTTGACAATGAAGTAATTTAAGATTGGGAACACCAAAAATAGCTTGATGAGCTTTCTTACGAGTAGGTACATTTTAAACGAGTAGAGAGCAACCTTCGATGGCCCATCTAACTAGACATGCGCCAAACCCAAACTAAAATCCAAACGGTTTGACAGCTTGGGTTGGTTAAGAAGTTGAACTTGATAGTGACAGTTCAAGTAATTCAAGTATATGCGTTTCTGCTCAGATATATTTCTATTGCTGTTAATGCTCCATCTTTATATTTTTCAATTGTAAACAGTGGAAAATTAATGGGTGTAAATTGATGACGAGAGAAGATCGAAATACTACGTGAGCTTGAATGTAAAAAGTACTTTTTCTCTACAATTTTACTTCACGTTGACGATTCTCGTTCAGATAATGTCATCCTTGTAATAGGTACGAATATTTAAAAAACATATATATTCACTGGAAAATTTGTGTATTTATGGTGGGAAGCAATATATAGCGATCGTCCGAAGATTTTATCTTCCTTGATTTATGCATCGAAAATCACAATTCTGTGGCATGATGATCTCGAGAACCGAACATCGTATAATGATGGTTGAAACGTCATAAGAGAGTTGAATTCCTCAACAAGTGTCAAATTTTCTTCTATGATGTTTCTTTTGCCCAAACTAAATTCCATGTCTAAAAAACAATTGATGGATTTGTTTTTCAATATGTTGTCAACTTGTGCGTACGTGTGAGAATCAAATATATATTCTGAAATCTATAGCATTCACACATGGACGTACACTCAAACCTTAGCTTGATGAAGAAAATGCCGTCTGATCCTAAAAGTATTACAGAAATATTGAAATTACAAGAAATGATATAAAATATTTTGAATGTCACAGCAACTTTTGTTTTTAACAAATTAGATTTTTATAAAGAGGATTCTTAGATAAAGTTCATGTTGCAAACGTGAACAAAGCTATGAATATATCCTCAAATGTCATTGAATCAAGTACTTTAACAAGTTCGAACGATAGATTTGTAAAATTATTGTTTTTTAGATAACAAACTTCTCAAGAATCAATCGATTCAGTAAAGAAAACATTTCCAAGTTCAGATTTAACTTATCCAAACTCCGAAATGACAATGGATGATGATATGGGTAATGTCCTATATTTAGAAAATGGAAACTACGGAAGAGTAGACTGAGAATATATACACAGTTGAGCTTCTGGTATTAGAACACGTTTGAAAACTGAGTCAACAAAGATTTGGATGTATTTCCATGAATACTACATAGTGTTAGTTTGTATAATGTGTATTGGAATTTGTGTACTATTAAAAGTAGATCAGTAGGAAGTATTCACATATCCCAATACGCTCAAATGCCGCATTTCACAAACATTCCCTCAGATCGTTGATAGTTCACATGTAATTGTTAGCATTTCGTTCTTAGTTTACTGCGGATCAAAAATTTAGCCTATGCAAGTGTAAAGAAAAGTTACAAAAACTTATTTCTAAATTTAATTGATTGTAAAATACGTAAATTGATCACTGTCACTAGAAAAAAATTCCAAAGTTGAAAGCTGAAATGTCTGAGACTCAACAATCTATATTATTGAGAATAATGATTGTTTTTTTGCAATTCAAGTTGTACACACGCCTCTTTAAACTACCTTAGTCAGTAAATGATGTACAAGCGCATATTGTTTTTTGAATATTTACAGAAAAAAAGAGCCATTTTCAGGAAAAATCATATCATTGAAATGCATGAGTTTACCCGATGAATTCATTTCGTAGTAGTTTCTCATTTCTATTCGATTTCTTATATAACATCCCATGCGTCTTCAACACGTCCGATCTTCTTCATATGGAATTATATCGTGCAATTCTTACCAGTGCGTTCCTTTGTTTCTTGTTTTGAAAGTAACATTGATTCTCGTTCCTATCCATCATTTTTGTGAATATTGCCTTTGTCCTTTTAATGTCTGCAGCCAAATCGGGATATTGAAATTACTTATCAAGAATGGAAATGTTAAACCACTGGGATCTTTTGTGTTAAATTTAGCTATGCTATGTCATGCCATTCGCTTCTCACTACAAAACTTTTTACTTAAATACTTCTAAAATAAATGCTATACATACTACTTGTTTCATTGATAACACATGTATCTTGACAGATAACCAGAAGGAGCCATATCTAATTTAATGATTCAAAACTAACAGCTTTATGTTTATAGAAGAAACTTCTTATAAGAATAATTTTCCAAATCTTTTACATATGCTTTAATGTTTTAAAAATTGTGAACAGCACATATATTTCAAATTTATTTTCAACTGAATCTATTCTGCCATACCTCAACTAATTCAATCGGTATGAACTGCTTTAGAGAAGATGATGATATAATTTTGCTCCAAATGAACAATTTTTCTAATCAAGACTTTTGTTATGATTCTTTTTCAGATGTATTTCCTCTTTTCCATAGATCCATTTTATCTGTTAATATAGTTTAAACTAGGAAGCACTATTTATGGAATTTTATTTTTCATTGCAAAATGCATTTATATTTGTTGAAACGTGTCCTAAAACTGTGTATGAATTCGAAAGACTATTCATAGATTTCCAGGCATTGAATATTTTTCTTTATAGCAAGCACATTGTTTGTTTAACCACAGCGACACCCTCATTGTGGTTAATGGTCTGTGTAAAAAATACTCTGACGGGCTTGTTTAGCTCCAAGTAGTTTCCAACACTGAAATATGCTAAAATCCAACGACTAGGCTTACTCATTAAGATTTTGACCTGTATTTTGTAGGATAACCGAGATCCATATATTTATAGACTGTAGAATATTTTGAAGAAATCTGGCAGATTGGCTTTGTACGAATATACAGAGTGCAAGTTTCATTCCGATCATAACATATTAAAGTCTCTGATTGAATATGAAAATATTATAAACAGTATATTTTAATCAAAAAGTGCAATATTTCTCAAATCTACAAATAATCTTGAAAAATTTAGAGAGACAAATTTTTATGTTCTATCGAATTTTTGAATCGAAAGGCTTCTGAAACGCTATCCGAAAATACAATAGACAAGTATCAGAAGTTTTTTTTCAAACAAATCAACTTTTCATTCTAACTGTTTACACTAAGCGTACAATTTCAAACGTAATAAAATGTCGATTTTTACACAGCTCATCTAACATAATGAAAACTTGTCGACAGAAAATAAATGTTAATCTGGAAGAAGATGCATGAAAGTATTCATACTACATAAGAAAATTTAAATTCACATTGCTATTGACATGTTGAATGGCAATTGTCTATTCTTGTTAATCGGTCACATCAAAATATAGCGCATTTTTCTTGTGCAACATTCACATCGTAATCATTAGTATGTTTCGTGAATAAAAAATGAAATTTATTCAATGAATAAAGACTCCTAGAGTGTTGAGCACATGAATACTTTTAAATGTTCTTATGTACATGTGCAGTGGGTAACCTTCAGTTGAAGAGCACCAACGAAAATAAAATTGACGATGGAATCAACATTTCATGATGCTCGTAATTGTGATGTAACGATCTATATATTGACACGTCTTTCCTACATAGACTTGCCAACATATAGTTATAGGTAAAGTTATCTATTATCTTCTATTTATGATAGTCTTAATAAGTTGGTCATGATATTGACATGTTGCTAATTGATAAGTAAAAGAAGTCAGGGGATCACATTAACGACTGAATATTTTGTCAACCGACAGATATAAATAGACAACAATCAAACAGCTACACTCAACGAATTTTTAAGGATGGTGATCTTACAGGAAACATTATAACCAGAATTCGGAAGGTATATTTATTATTCTGCAAGCGACATTGAGATGCCTTGAATGATATGCATAGTAAGTTGTTCAGTATTGGCACTTTGGGGTTTTCTCAAAGCAGCACTTATATAATTTTGCACCTCGCAGATTTCTTCGCTTATTTAAACGCTAAAAAAAGGATGTACTGTCTGAATGTAGACAAAACTTTGTTCGAAAAGTTTTTAAAAAACTCCAGTTTTCGATTTATTCCTTCATGTTAATCAAAAACGAATCGTTCGGAATCTATACCGCCTAAGCTTTTCACATACTGTCCGAGATGTTTTTAAAAATCGCAAACTTGAAAAATATCTACTTGAAGGGTTATCATTAGTTGTAGAATTACACGTTGGCTACAGTTTACAACCGATCAGACCTTCTTGACCTTTTATATGGCAGCGATATTCGGGTCGCGCGAATACTTACGTTATGATTCATACTCTGAATTGAACTCTTTTGTAGGTTCCGATTGTCAAGATGAAATTCTTACTACGAGATACCAAGGTCGAAATAGATTTTTCGGAAAAATTTCAGCATGATAAAATGCTTTACACAAAGAGATTTTGAGGGAGACGGATCTATTTGTGCCGACAAATTAGTACGTACATGGATTGATTAGCAGGTTAAACTGAATAAAACACATCGATGTTGAATTCGATATTATAATCTTGGAACACAACATGTTGAATGTTATCATTGGATTTGATAATTTATTCCTGCTCAATTGGAACATTTACAAGAGTCATCTTCCGAAATCACTTCAATGTATCGTTGTTGTTTAATACTGACACGTTGACTTTGATACTTATACATGAATCGCCAACGATGTTAGACTAATAGCTCATGTTCATCTTCATACTTACATAAGATTTCAATTTCGGGCATTTGATGATTTTTCATTTTGTGATAGAATACGTAAACAAATTTTCATTTCCAGTCTTTGAAAAATAAATGTCATAAGCACAAAAAGTAAATGGAATTTCGTTATTCTTCAAGAAAACATGATCGAATAAGTAATTTATCTCTATCGAAGTCCTCGTATTATCCGAGGAATCGAACGATCGACATGGACTGGATTAGTGTATGTGACTGTGATAAGAATAGTATGCAGATTATTAGTAACTTGCATCACTTCTCTTTATTTAAACTCATTCAAGTTGACTTTTTTAAAATTTTTTATTGTTTCTTTTTTGCTAAATTAACATGCATTGACCATGCCAACTTACACAAATATTCTCTACTATCTTTCTTCCAACTTCATTGACCAATATTTTATAGATCCTAAAAATTGTATTAATGAAGAATCTGAACAACTAAAAATTATGTTGTTTCACAATAAGAAGATATTGTTCGAGTTTCAGGACATTCATTACATAAGCGAGTCATATTTTCTCTACCAATAAATTTGAGATACGGTTTGTGAATGGCAAACGGCCGAGGATGATAAATAGTTTCCACTGAAAAACTTCTTGCCACGGGGATAGAAGGAAGCACAGCATTCAAACGACGAAAATTGTTAACAAACCAAGCATCTTCGTTAATTGTACGAAATTGAGATGATCGAGTTTGATTATTCTCAAGAATTCGAATTGTTATTTCTCGATTTCGTAAAGAAAGTCCACCATTGCAACAACCACCAGATTTCCACGGGGCACCAATAAAATCGTACTTTAAGAAGTCTAATACGCTATGGGGTGAATTCGAGCATAAAGCTGAATCAACTTGAAAATACAACACTTTATTACCTTTGACTCGACGCCAAAATGATAAAGATGTCAAGAATAAATTCACAAAATTGTGACCAGATAAACTCTTTTGCGGATAATCTATTGGTGTCATGAAAACACGATTCTGTTTAATAAATGGAGCCAAAGATGAGTTTTGATAAAAAGGCCAATGATGATTTAGTGTAAAGATTTGTACTTTCCAATCAACTGTTAAGTGTTCCAAAACATTCGTAACAGATTGAACGACTGATAGATGTGCTCGATCGTCGACTATTACTGCTATGTATGGGTATATTGTTGCAGAATTTTCCGACTGATTGATATTATATCGTTTAACATAGAATAAATATACAGGTCCAATTATGAAGAGACATATTAGAAATGCTAACTTTTTTAAAAAGATTCTATTCTGAGGTGATCGAAAAAACATTTGAATCTGAAATTGTAAACAATAATGAGATAATGATCTTAAGAAAAAGAGTATAGTTACGAATATCAATGAATGATTTATGTGTATTGCTCAAATATGTCTTCGTGATTAGTTTTCTTTACGTGAAGGACTCAACAACAGCTATTTATTCATGAGGCTTTGAACTATTAATCATATTATTATAGAACTTTGTCACAAAAACTCAGTTTCACAGTATATTGGTTTGAAATCGATAATTTTTTTCTCATTCAGAGAGATCTGTTTCAATAAATTTCCTCTACGTTCACTGTAATTAATAAATTAAATATCATATTATTTTCATAGGTTCACTTACGGAGAAAAATTAAGGAAAGCAAATGAATTCATGAAATAATATCCTAAGCATTGATTAATAATACTATGCAATATATAGATACATATGATCATATTGAATATTGAAATAACTGACAATTGAATAGAATTTACTTTAAACAGTAAATATATCTCAATGGATACTTTGAGTCCCAATTTGGATTGTCTTTTAAAAATTCTACTCGAATCTAAATGATTATTGATCTGATCTGCCATACAGCACGCAATGAGGTCTACGAAATCCACATATAAGAAGGGAACTAGATCGCGTACAGTAGACAATTGACTAAGGACTAAGTAGAATTTAATAGTTCCGCGTTTTTTGAAAATTAATTCTCCACTAACAGAAATGTTGAATTTCATATTTATTGGATCTCGAATTAACATAGCTGTTATTAATCGTATCCAGTATATTTGCTTGTCATAAAGAAGATCAAACGATTGAAGTGAAATTTTCTTCTTTTTCGTAGATTAGCTCATATGCGTTCAATAAAAGAATTCTTTTCTGATTAAAATATTACTGAGTAATCATTCAGATAGCCTAAATAAAATTCTGAAACACCTATTTAATAAAACACTACGTGCTCGTCATGTATGATAAAAATTCGACCAGCTAAGTGAAAGAAAAATAATCTCTACATTGGTCCAATTTTATTGCTCATTGATCAAAGTAGATGTAGAGACAGCTTTTTTCTGATTGTAACCACTAGAGTATGCTACTGATCGAACAGAAAAAATATCATATTTGCTCATCAACAATCTAATTTAACTTAAAAGATTTCGATATGAATATTCAGATTATGATTGAGCTGAAAATCTGCTAAAACTTGATTAGACAGATAAAGGTCTAAATCTTAGAAAACCTCACTTTGCCTGCATGCACTGGTATAATGTGCATAACATCGACCTTTTTCTTTGAATGTTGTGGTATGATCTATCACATTGCAACTGATAAGCATGATTCAAGTTTGTCGGCATTGATAGACTTGAATTGATTTAGATAAAAATGTGGAAAAGTTGTGATTATGGTCAGTTCATAATAGTCATAGTATCGCTATCCTTCGTAGGTACAAGATAGATTTTTAGTGATTGAAAGTGCTGAGGACCTTGTTTTATCGATAGAATAAATTCGGAATGAGCTTTCTTCACAAGTAATTTGAATTTTTTCTAGAAAATGAATTCGATCAAGAAACACTCCTTAGTATTTGATAATTGGAATTAGAAGTCTTTTAACTCTGCAGTCGAAAAATCGTCAATATACTACAAGTTCTTATGGAACCACTGTTAATGTGAAGAGGAGTGTCAAATATGATAACACCCACTGTTTACTACGATTTTTTGTTAATTTGAATAAATTCGATTAAAATTTTTTACGTTAAATACTTTCTCGTATTCAACCGATTAGATCGGATATTCTATTTTCTAAATCCAATCAAACATAAATTTCATAAAACAGCGCTCATTGATCACTTGTAAGAACGCATGTTTTGAATGGAAGAAAAAGAATTCGAAATTTAATAACTACGACAATTCATCTATCAGATTTCTATGTCTAAATAAAGTAAAACTTGTAAAGTAAAATAATGCTTACTTCTTTGTGCCAAGGTCCAAATTCAAAATTGAAGACATCACTATTACAGAGAATTACATTGAATTCAATGACATTTTTTCACAGTGCAAATACAAAGATACGATTGTAATATTTCATAGGATGAGGCTTTTTTTGCATGAAAAGCATGATAATCACAGCATTTAGTTGTAGTTGTAAAATTAAACGGATCATGATGTATTACTTTCAATGAAAAACTCCTAGTTGGATTAGATTAACGCTGCGGCCTGTAAATATTTTCTACTTTATCTTCTTTCACTGTTTTTACGTTTATTCATGACACCTTTTATTAAATTATTCTTCTCCTCTGTTGATCTAATCTGTACCATGTGTTACATCACTTTCAACTTGCACACTTTCATAAGAGTTACTTTTAGATTACCTTATCACATTCAAGCACATTCTTAGTAAATTGTTCGAATCGACTATTACGAACATAGGCGAATGTCATAATGAAAGTTATTGGATTCCAACTTATTGTATATTCTATATGATTATTACTTGTAGAATGCTCGTACTGTAGAAGCCCAGATTCAAATATTTACTACAGAATAATTAAGTATAATAGAACATCGTGATCTTTGTTGACTCATTCTGGGTGAATACGCGCTTTATATACTTTAGATAAGAAGTAGTAGAGTTTCGAAAATCTTTTTCTTTAGAGTTACAAGCCTTTAATGTTTTCAGAAAATTCAATAAAATTTGAGAAATATGCCATTAGCTAATTGTATTTCAGAAATAAACAGTAATAGTATTTATACCAAGGGCTGTTAATGAACAATCTCTACAAAAATAAACTAATCGTCATGCCAATCGTTTTAATCGTAATACAGTTAGAGCTATAATGAGTAAATCGTGTCAACACAGAGATATTCAAATACCGTTGACGTAAATCTAATTTTATCTCTATTAGCTTCCCTTCCCATGCACGACGATAAGACAAGTTATAGCGTATGGTGCGTACGTCATAACTTGGATAAAACATGTTAACGGGGAGGTTAGCGAGCGAGTACATTTTTTCTCAGAACGACTCGCTCAATCAAGTGTGCAACCAACAGTCAATAGTGTGCCTCGTAGCGCATAATGGGCTCTATCAAATACTAAATCTATATTGTCAGATAAGTCCAGAGAGGGCAAAATACAAGCAAAAATATAATTTTCTCCCACAAGTAATAAAAATAAAAACATGTTTCCTCAAATTATTCGATCCAGCACCCATGCTACTTTTGAATTTTACATCCTTCGATACACTCTGATGAGCTATCTTAGGGTATACATGATTTCGTCACTAACAAAATCTGTCACAGCTTTAGACTTGTAGAACCGGTTAAATAATGATTCCATGTGATATATAATATACCGATTCATTCCACGAATTTCACCACATATAAACCCATTTCTGTTCGCCTCAGTTTCACGAGGATTTCTATCGATTGCTGTATGATTCAAAGTCATTCACGAGTGTTTACCTTGAAACTTCGTTAGAATCTAACCTGTACACCACAGACAACAACGACTCAAACTTTGCACCATGAAACGTGTTTCTTGTGAAAAAATCGTACCACTCGATAGATCTCGATTAGTTCTATCAATTGGTATACGAATGATTATAAATAATCACACTTTCGAATTGGTATGATCTTGAAAAGCCATCAGGTGGGGTGATCATTTCTATTTTCGTGTGGTTGATTCGGTGAAAAACGTGCGCCAATCATGAGATGTACTTCATTCGATAGATCTCGAGAAGTTCCATCGATCGATATAAGACATATAAAATATAACAGCACAGTTCTCGTCCTGAAAAAGTGCTGAAACGCACCACGTGACGGGAGCATTTATATTTTACTTTGATTGCTTCGATGAGAAGCGTGTGCCCATTTGAGATGTACGCCATTCAATGGATCTCGATTAGTCCTCTCGATTCATGTGTGATTTGACAAAAGTAATAGTACTACTCCGGTTATAGAATGGTTAAAACGCACCAGGAGAGGTGAAAATTTATATTTTACTCGAATTGAGTCGCTGAAAAGCATGCCAATCATGAGATGGACCTCATTATGTAGATTTCGATGCTTTTCATCGATTGATGTACGAATCATTATAAATAATTGCACTTTTCTATTGCTGGTGCGTTTAGCACTCATCAGGCGAGATACAGATAGTATATTTGATAGACTTGTGTCACTTTAGCATTTACGTTAGTGATGGAAAATGTGTTTGTCAGTATGTGGTTATTCGCTTTAATATTATTATATTTGTGTAAATCATACAAAAGCTTCTGAATTTTTTACTTCGTGCAATTTACTAGTTGTGTGAACCGTTATATATTTGGTTTGAAATTCAGAAAGTGAACAAAACGGTTTTGCAACGACTTTGCTGCCCCATTGTTATATAAAGATATGTATATTCGTTTAAGGATACGATGCATTAATTGATGGCTTTCATAATGAATATGAAACTTCTGCTCGTGGTTAAAGTTCTTGTTATTGTTATTGAATTGATAACATTAGTAAAGGATTCTGTATATTAGATATCTTATTTTTAATTGATGAAAATCAAGTACTACTAGTTTGTTTTACATCAGTCAGAAATTGATTAGAATCCGATAATGTATTTAATATCGTCAACTATAAATTATTTAAATTGAAAACTATTTGTCTATGGATCGATGTAGAAAAGCTTCAGTCTAATGTTCGAAAAATGCTCGTTTTAGTTCTAATCTTGAATCGCTTTTTGCACGAATTCAAAATTAGCTGAGAGTGATTCTTCTGTCGAGGCTACTAAACTATGATCATTTTTCAGTAAATATCGTATTAACTCGCTCATTTATCTTTGTGAAAGTATAGAAAAAAGTCTCATGATAGACTGCATAGGCCATTGGAATGAAGTTTCTCGTAATGAGTGAGTTTGGTATATGATCTTTTGCCACTAGATTATCTGACTTATTTTGATTATTGTTTCAGGTATGAAAAGGGTTGTGAGGGTCAAGTTGGGCGTTTCATGTACAGAAGGGGATTCAAAGTTAAAAAGAGGGGGAAAATTAGCATTTCTCTCAGTGAAATAATTACTGCTGTATCTAATCTTGCAGATAAAATAATAGAACTAGACCATGACTGGTAGTGGCGCTCGGAAAATTCCTTATGGTTTCGATTGGCGGGTAATGTGGCTTCTAGATTCTCAATGAAGAATACCATTAGTATTCGCAAATATATCTATGCTACATGGCATTGAAAGCCGTCAAAACTTTGATCTCATTTTATC
>OENT01003300.1:0-13407 GCA_900239685.1 Rotaria macrura | reverse complement strand
TCTTCAACAACATCAAATTCTTTCAGTAGAGGGTTAGCGACGGTAACGCCGCGCTACTTGTTGAATTACGATTACATCCACGCATCATATTAGAATTTTCTATGAGTTACAAGTTGCTTCATGATCATGCTTTCAGTCTGAATATATTATTCAGAAATAGATTTGGTGAATACATGATTTCTTTCACACACGTTACTTCTTCGATCTTTTGATAATCCTTTCGTGCTACGATATGCATTGATGAGTCAAGCTAAAAATAACATCTATTCAACAGATTGTGTCTTTATATTTTTGGTACGAGAATATTTTAACCATAAACCACTTTTAATAATCTCTGGATGTATGAGGTAACCCACAATCCTTTTTGCGAAACTGAGCTTTCTATTGAATTATAAAGATTAGGCGTGGTCGATAATACTGGCATTTATGCAATTATTAGAAAGACAAACCACTCAAAAGTATGATCCTTGTTCAAGATGCATTTCTCTTTTTGCAAAGATAAATTCCGCGAGAGATAGAGACCATTAAAAAAATTTTGACTTGCTCGTCATTGGCTTGTTTAATATAGTGAAGGATGTAGTTGTCCACGCGACATTCTATGATAATCGAACTTGATAAGCACAAGTTCTATGATTTTTGAAAGTAAAGAGCCTTGTCTTATTGGATTTTGTCAACGTTTGGCGCATTAGTGGCATAAATCTGCAATAAATATTAGCATCAGCAGTTAACCATAATCCTTGTGGTTCCGAAAATTTAAGAAAAGACAAGGAACTTTTAATATTATTTTTTATGAATTGACTTAATATGAAAAGTTTTCGTTCATAAAAACTGTTTATTCACTGAGGCATCATTGAAACGGTCACTATATTTAGAAATCATTTTTATCTTCAGAATACATGATCTAGCCACTCATTTACAATACATACGTTTTCAGACAAATGCTTTCACACACATCATACGGCCTCTTTTTTATGTCGTTTAGTTTACCTTAATTTTTTTTCTAAACATTAAAATGAGACTTTGCTGACGTTCAATGCTCATTAATGCATGAATAGAGAAACAACGTTGCCCCGCAAAAAAAGTTTGCTACTAAAGTGTACTGCTTTCTGATGACAAAGCATTTTGCGGATGTAACGGCTTTCATGAAACTGTTGGCATAATCTCTTGTTGAATTAATATGTGAAACACGATATATTTCTGCTATCAAATCCCTGAAAAACTTTTGATTATATGCATCTCAGAGATCGCAATTTCTTTGCTACTAGATGTATCGGTGTTGAACTCGAAATGCAACTAATTTACAAGCTTTTCCATTGAATATCACTAATATAAGAGTTTCCGTCATTTTCTCGATGCATTAGCCAATGTTCGAATTCGAAGCACCTTGCAAGCTGTCATCTATGAATTTGAGTTGCTTCTGAGCCAGTCTGCTACGCTTGATTCAGGTCACTAGAGTCTATCTGTTTCTATGTTTGTAGGCGGCAGAGATTCTTTACACATGATACTTTGATACTTCTTTCATATCGTGTTTCACGAAATTGTATTACACATAAAAAAACGAATTTAAAAATTTTGAAACTTGTTTCTTTTTTCTAGGAACGAACTATTCTGGTCGTTGGCATACTGAAGGTTGTACTGAAAATATACAGGCAGTTGGCGTTTACTATTTACATATTGATGATTTACTTGAATGTGGTGCATTGAAATTTCGTCCGCTAGCAGCACCAGCAGAGTCTTATGCTGATTGTTGAAACATTGAAGTCAATCGATACATGATGCCAAAAAACGACGTGGCTGTTGTATTTGACAACTGTCTGCCCCATCGTTTCTGTTCAATTCGCAACTCAACATCAATTGCTCGTCGCCGTACGTTTATAAACTTTTTTGTTGTATCTCCAACTTATCCAATACATGACATATGAGTTTTGGATCTGCCATTGGTTAGCTATGAGCAATGTGAATATTTATTGGAAAGTATTGCTGATGAGAGCCATTGACAGAAACTACCAGATGTAGTTATCAATGAGATTCTCTCCTTTTTGAAGAAACAGATGTGGACTACAGAAACGGATGCAAAAGAATTTCGTTCAAGAGTACGATACGAAATGGTACATGAGAAGAGTGGTTGGAGTGGTATTCAGTATGGAAATACTGGTGATATTATTTTTATTAAGTCAACCGATGATTTGAAACAATTGGAAAAGATCAGCGACTACGAGGAATTAAGCCACCATCCGTACCATACCGAATCCGAATAGAGAACAATTAGAAGAAGAAAAGTTCTTTAGTCGAATCAAACGGGACTAAAATGTAAAACGAACACATCCTGCTTCATTAAGAGATTGGCCATGTAAAAAAAATGATGGGAACAATCAAATTTTTTTCGATTAATTTTTGAATAAAAATTAATTATAATGGCACTTTTATAGTCCGATTTTAACGCGACTTCTTGGTTTTTAATATTTTTTAATCGATTCTTTGATTGTTACTCGATTTTAATTGCTGTGACGAAAAAAAAGCGTTTTTCTCTAGTTTTCACTTAGAAACTTGTATTTTTTATTGTTTTTTCTAAATCCTAGTGTCGACAAATAGTAAGTTTAGTATTAGCCATACCCTTAACACATTCCTATACACGACAGACATTCACACTCAATGCTGTCAGCCATAATGCCGATACCTTAGAATAAAATCGATTAACAGTCGAACAATCGATTAAAAAGTATTAAAAATCAAGAAGTCACTTAAAAGTTGGATCTTTAATACTGCCATTATAATAAATTTCTAATGAAAAAAATCGATTAAAATCTGATCTTTTCTCATTTTTCTTTACATGGGTATTTGTTTATGACATTTGTAATCTAATGAAGTATCGTTCAAATTTTGTATAAATAAAATCAACGACTCAAAGCTTAATACAAACAAACTTTTCTGAAACACGATCTGAAAGGAGTGTTGCAGTACACAGGGTAGAAATCTGCATCCATCCTCTCCCCCCTCCCCACAGACCATGACAGACGGTCACATGATCCGTCACTGATTGTGACAGACAAGCTTTAGAGGCATTATAAACCGTAATAGATGAGCTCCACAGAGCGTGTGGGTATTGCCTTGATGAACAGATCTACACCCACACCCACCCTTACAATCAATTCTTTCTATCGAAATATTGATCAAACTAAGGTTATAACAGTGTCATTAAAATAGATTTCTAATCACAAAATAATCGATTATAACCAGATTCTTTGTTACTTGGGTATCTCTGGCTGACTTTCCATCAATTCTAATTCATGTATTGCAGATCATGCCTCCTAATCTATTGTTATCTGTTAATTCATGTCAATCTACTGTTACCTTTTAATCTATTTTAAAATATTTGTACCTTTTAATTTATTTTATTCCATTCCTAAATGGCAAGCCATTATAATTTATTATTCCCTTCAAACCGATTTTATTTTATTATCAACATTGTAATCTAATTTAATCATTCGTATCGAAAATATGCGCTGTTCCCGAGATTCGAACACAAAACCCCTACCCAGGCAAATTAATTGGTCGAAAAATCTGATGAAATTTCATTTCGGAAAGAAAAAATTAATTATAATCCTCAACATCAGATTAATTTCAATGAAATAATCAATTGAAACCGATTTTCATGTTTTAAAATCAATTAAAATCCATTTTTATTATAATAATCCCCTAAGTCAATTAAATACCGTATATATTCTAATCGATTTCGTAAATAATGGATTAAAATCTATTTAGCTCACAGAAATCAAAGTAACCAATGAAAAATCAAATCTATTGTAATCGATTGCAGCAACAATCGGTAAAAAATCAATCTAGTCCGGAAAACTTAAAGTAATTAATTGGAAGAATAGTTGATTAATTGCTATTAGAGGTTTGATGTTCTTCCTATCTTTATTCTTGAAAAAGAAAAACTAAACTAACTTCACAACAACAAAAACAAAACAACACACATATCTCTCTCTCCTCTCTCGAGAAGACAACAACAATATATATATATATATATATATATATATATACATATCTATAAATGAGTCATTCCACCTAACCCACTTCCGACGGTGCTCAATCGATGTTCTCAGATTTTCTTCAGATTAACATATGTTGTAGAGAGAAAAGTTTTAGGGAGTTTGGCGTAAGGCGCTTGAAAAAATATTGTTCCGTTCCAGAGACATTTAAATTTTTCGTAGAGCACTATCACCAAAAATTGCTTTTTTTGCAATTTTTTGTGACATCGATATCTCATCAAGTGACCAAGTTTTGACTTGTAATTTTTCAGATAAATAGACATTTTTACTGTCTATTAAGAAAGCAAAAATAAGCTCAAACGAATGAACCTTTGATGATTTGACCAAAACCACCTAGTACATGATAAAATTGCCATTTTTTGGCCTTTTGTGCACTTGGGTATTTTATGAACAGACTAAGCTAGAGAGCTGCAATTTTGGCTATAGTGACATGTTGTTGAAAAATTCATACACTGAAAAAATCAGTTCTCCAGATAATTCCTATCGTGTAGAGGACTCTCATCAACAATGCCTTTTTCATGAAAGTTACGATTTTGAGAGGGCCCTATCTAGAGCGAAATGGAGTTTATAGATGTCGGATTTATATGGTTTTAAAGTACACACTTAGCACCACAAAGTGCTGCAAAAATTGACCTGGAACACTGTAGAATGACGTGCAGAAACTTCTTAAAAGATAGGCTCCATATTGGGGTCCCAATTCGCATAGAAAATTGACGAATTAATTTAGAAATTGATGAAATTTTTATTTTACAGACAACTTTTTATCAGGACCATGATTCTCGTATTTTTACCAGCTTTTCTAATCATATTCGTTCACTACACATCTTCTCCACCCATAGGTAAAATAATGAAAGTGATTTCTGTGACCTTTTTTCAACACGTTTCACATGTGACACGTTCCAGAATAACTACTTTTGTACAATTTTACAGGAAGAATTCAATAACTGTACTTTTTGTTTATAATTTTTCTCTTTATCGATCCCTCATAATATCCTAGTGTTGTATTCTACTGTATTCAAATGGCATACAACCGATTATTCAACTACAACGATTCATATGTTTATGTCTATGCGAATAATTTTCTTATCATAATTTTGCACCATTTCATTTTCAGTAGTTACATTTTCGTCGGTGCAAGCAGAAAGAATAGGGAAGAAATATAACAGCGACAAAAAATAGTAGCAGAGAATAATGACTAGATTTTACTTGATTAATGACTTCGTCGAGATGATTAATTGATTTCATGATGAGAACGACTCGTAGAGACACGAAAAGGAGGCGAAAAAGAAGAGAAACAAGAGAGGAAAACAGAATAATTGTGTGTATGGTGAAGATATATGTTGCATATTACGACATACTTCAAAAGGGAAAACAGAATTCACTTGTGCATTGCTGAAATAGATATAATCCTGACCGGTCGATCTGTACGAGCAGAAGCTGGAGGTCCCAATGATAAGGGTGTGGGTGTGGGTGGGGTGGGTGTGGGTGAGTATCGATCAGGGTTTAAGTGTGAGTTTGTGTGTGGGTGTTAGTGTTGCTCATTTCTTCACCCACGCAAACCAACATACCCACACCGTCAGCCACACCCACACGCTCTATCGCAGCATTCAAATTCAATTCGCAAAATGCCTTCACAATCGCTTGCATAATTTCGAAGCAATGCAAAATAGAATTGCGATTGTCTACTAACTTTTGAAAGATCAAAAATGAGACTTAACTAAATATTGCTCGGGGGACGTTAACTGTTTATGATCAATCTATAACTCTCACGAAAAATTTTTAAAAATCAACTCGCATCGTGCTCCCAGATACATGTGATCAATAAAACCACACAAGTGAATAACACTTCTGTGCTATTCACTGGTCAGGTTTCGTTGAGATCCACTTCAAAGAAGCGTTGCCACACTTGGAATCACCGTTAAATAAATCTTTCTACTGATTATCAAAAGAATAACGAAAAACCGCGCTCCTAAAAAGACTTTTCGATGGAACGAAAACATATAATTTGATTACTGATATATGGGATCAATAGAGTACCTCAACCTACAATGGGAGTGAGTTATCGTTCGGTTAGAATCCGTTTCTAAACGAATCGTGCCACGGAATACGTGCAAACCCGCGATAATCGTGGTTTTAAGTGTATTTTCAGGCCTTCAGATGAGGTTATCCCAACGTTGAGGATCGGAATCGATAGGCCTTGTTGAGATCTATCTTGGAAACTGCATGAGAATGTTGGAAAAGTCGTCTAGGTGAATCGTGCCAGGTTGTAGGAAAAACCTAGGAAATTTGGCAGAAAATAGCAAATTTTCAAGACACTGAAGCTTTAAATGGATCTCAAAAAGACACTATTCGATAGAGCTCGTCGAGATCTACCTGGAAACCTGCATGAGAACATTGGAAATATGTTCTGGGCGAATCGTGCCAACGTATACGAAAATTTAGCAATCCTGGTAGCAAATGGTCAGTTTCCATGGGATGTGAGCATCTAATCGAACTGGAAAGATATTCATTGGATAGAGCATGTCGAGATCTACTTCGAAACTTGCACGAGAACGTTGGAAAGGTGTTCTGGGTGAATCTTGCCAGCTCCTAGGAAAAGTGACTAATTTTTTTGCTGTTTTTTATTGGTATTTGGGTTTTTTTCCGGACCCCGCAGGTTTTTTTCGAGTTTCGACACTTGCATGGGATAGGGCGTGTCAAGTTCTACTTGGAAAGGTGTTGAACTCAGTTGGAAAGGTGTTTGGGGTGAATCGTGCCACGAAATACTCGAATCTGGGACTAAGATATCCCACGTCCCATAATCTAGAAACTGTACTTCTATTCTGGACGAACGTTTATTCGGTGCGCGTTCAGTATATTTGAAGAACTAAACTCAAATTCCAAGACTTCTTATTACGACAGACAAACAATTGATGATGAAGTTAATGCATTTAGTTTTAAGATAGAATTAGATAATCAGAACAATTAGTAGGGGTGGCAATTTCACTTTACTTTTGCTTTCCGAAAGGAAAGGAAAACTTATTGCTTTTCTTTTTTTTAGCAAAGGAAAGTTATTGCCTTCCCTCACTTTCTTTTCCAAAAGAAAGGAAAGGTGTGTTAAAATCTTTCTTTTTGTTAAAATTTTACATGATAAGTGTTAACGATGATAAAGGTGATAAAGCAATGATTCTAATGCCAGCAATACTTGTGGATCTTTGTTTTCCTTTCTTTCGTCATTATTTTTCTCAAATTGCAAGTAACTTTTCTACAATAATTATTCCATTTGTGCTTCATTAAGGGTTAAATTAATATTTTTTGTCTAAAGATGCTGGGTTCACCATGTTTATCTGGACAGTCTTTTTCATTCTTTCTGACAGCAAGAAAAATATAATGAGCATTGTTTCAATTTGCTTCTGAAATAAAGTTTTGATTCTTGTCAGTAAAAGAGATGGAATAGCAAGAAGAAATTTCTTTTCTTACTGCGTGGGTTGTCACTGATCAGTTCTAAAGCAGAAAAAATCTGTCGAAAATGGGATTGAACTCACAAAGAACAAAAACCAGCCGTTTTCCGCTAGTTACCCGAGCAGACAAAATTTTTCAAAAACCCGTTTAAGCGCTAGAAAACGGACGGAAAATCAAGGAATGTGGACGTGTTTGGATGGCAAGCGACGTTCCCGATTGTGAGTAAAAAACGCTCATTTCCGCACCTTTTTGTGCGTTTAATCGCGTTATCAGTGAAAAAACGCGTGTAAAGGCATAAAAAAGACGAATAGTGGTCGTCTTAATAATACTTCAGAATTCTTATTAGGATCCGGTCATTGATAACGACTATGAAATAAACGACCACTATTTATCTTTTTTTATGCATTTACACGCGTTTTTTCACTGATAACGCGATTAAACGTACAAAAGGGTTGGGAAATGAGCGCTTTTCACTCACAATCTGGAACGTCGGTTGCCATCCAAACACGTCCACTTTCCTAGATTTTCCAACCGTTTTTGAGCGCTTAAACGCGTTTTTGAAAAATTTTGTCTGCTTGGGTTTCTGGAACCGCAATTGTTACTATGCACGCCCATTTTCACATGTTTACACTTGTTGCGTCTAAAAGTCTTTTCGGTAGTGTTTTTGTGCTTGGGTCTCATACAACTATAAACTTATCAACTAACTTTCGGAGGGTTGGAAAAGTTTTTATAGGGTCATTTATGATTCATATAGTATGCAATCAATCTAATTATCCCATTTCTCACATTGCCAAGAAAAAATCTCTACACTCAGAGAACGTTGACAGATGTGGGGATTTTTAATGTCTCTTTAAAATACAATGTGTGGAAACAATTGAGTAGCTTAGAAATCCAAACAGCTATAATCTGTGTCTACTGCAACTTGACGGGGATCACTTTGCGATAAGCTATGGGACGCTCAACAATTTAGAAGAATAAGCCGTAGGATTTTGTGTTAGAATGTTCCGAAAATCGCCTTCGCACTTAAGAAACTTTATTGTGCATTCATTGTAAGACTATCACTGCAATAATTGGGACTCATCAAGTTCACACCTGAAATAGCTCATGTTCTTAGTGAACGTATTCAAGGCACATTCTCGTAGCACACACAAGAGAGGAATAACCTGTTACACACCAAGATTAGTAGGTTTCCTATAAATAGAAAAAATTAAGTTTTTTGCTAAAAAGCAATTTTAATTTCTTTGCAAATTGTAGGCAGACACTTCACGTAAGTAGACTGACGACTAGAGCTCATCTAGTTGTTCCCTTGTCGATTCATAACTGTCATATTGAAATGAATATTTTTTATTTTAACAGCAGCTAAATCGAATGTGATTGCACAATATCAGAAAGAAAGACTACCGAAATGGCACAATTTACTTTGGCAGACAACCTACAAAAGTAAATCATGTATCGACTAACTTTTATGATGGAAAACACTGATATTGTGCAATCACATTCGATTTAGCTGCTATTAAAATAAAAAATGTTCATCTCAATTGAAATTCGCTCATTCACGTTTTTCATTTCAATATGTATGGCAGCATTTCGAGCAGTCAAATCCACATGTGGGAGGACGTTGTTATCCATCTATATCAATATGGATATGACAAAACAATAGAACGAATGTACAATTACGTTATCATGTAGTAGATAAATTGGTTCGTCTGTAATAAACAGCCTATATGTATACTATATGAGAGAACGAAAAAACATTCGTATGGTTTTGGTATCGTCACTATATAATAGTGCCGTGAATGTAATTGCACAATATCAGTGTTTTCCATCATAAAAGTTAGTCGATACATGATTTACTTTTGTAGGTTGTCTGCCAAAGTAAATTGTGCCATTTCGGTAGTCTTTCTTTCTGATATTGTGCAATCACATTCGATTTAGCTGCTGTTAAAGTAAAAAATATTCATTTCAGTTGAAATTCGCTCATTCACGTATTTCATATCATATTGAAGGACAGGAGGAGCCGAAGATCACCTGCTCTAATAACTTTTCCTTCTAGACCTTACATCTCTGGATAAAAAAGCGAATTTCGCTACGACAATTAGCATGAAAGGCAAGCAGAGTTATCTTAACATCTCAGTTGAGTGAACTGAGAAAGCTAATTGTTTACGGAACACAAAGTCTGAAATCTATTAATCAAACAAAAAAATAAACAAATCTACTAGAATAAACTTCGAGGTTGAATGTACATCAAGTTTTGAGAACATTGTTCTGAACATTCCTAAAGGAGAAAGCGGCTCGGTGAAGTTCCCAACAGAAATCACGTGGGATAATCTCTTTAATATGTGACTTTGGTATAGATTAGTGTTCCCCAGTGCCGAATTCGGAGAGAAGAAAATTAGACTGCTAGCTGTTTATTTTCTATAGTTACTCAACTTCCTATGTAATATTATATCTTAAAAAGGACAATAAGTGCAATGCAATTTCAAGTATCTACTCTTTTCTCTGAAATAAGATTTGAGAAAAGTGAAAACTGTTAAAGTATTGGGTGCTTGTTATTTTTAAAATAAAGCCGCACAATTTATATCCATCAGTAGCTCACGTTTCTAGGTATTGAAAAGAATGTGATCAAGAAAAAATCAAGATTTGAAATCAAACCTTGACTGGAAAATCATCTAATATGGTTTTCTATACCGTATATCGATCATTTATCTTTTCTTCGTGCACGTGCAAAATATGAATAAAAAAGATGCTTGAAAGCTACAAAGAAATGATAGATGTCTCTAAAAAAGCTGTTAGCATAATGATTGCGGAATTAAAATCTGAAACAGGATGAAATTGTTGCTGGAAATTCTCGGAAAACAGGCCATTTTATGTATACCGAGGATTCTTCTTCATAATTACTTACTTAACAGTATGAAACTTCAAGAACGAAATATTGCATCTACATTTCAATTAGGTGTTAGTTACAAATGATCTCCGATAATCATTTGAAGCCGTCTGTTACGCTCTATAATGTTCTCTGGAATTTGTCGGTTACGACCTGTGACTGGTCGTTAATTAACTAATTAGATAATTATTAGTTAACTATAGTTAACTAAAATGTCTGTGTTGGTCTGTGTGTGAGAGGGGACAGGTCTAAATTTGTACCTTATATAACTCAAAACTCGTTTCAGATCATCATCTTAGATCAATGAAATAGAATAAGAGACAATCAAGGGTAGCCTAGAAAGTGATCAGTGTGAAGAAGGAGAAAGAGAATCTAGAAACAATGAGGAAATAGTGTGGAAATATTCACCATTTGTCTGTTAAAGTTTCTCATGCTAAACTGATCATATATATATATATGAAAGCTTTTACAATTATCACTCAGCTCATCGTATAGCTTTTCTTTCCTTTCTTTTGGGAAAGGAAAGTGAAACTGTTATCCCTACTGTTGACTTTAAGAATGAAAACACCTTGAACCTTTATCCTTATTGATTAGTTGGCCCAGTGATGCATCACAGATGCTCTTTTCTTTAGTTGGAAGCAGTTGTCCGAATGGTTTGAAATGGGACGGAAAATTCTTCTTGTGGAAGAAATTTTTCTTCTTGCGTCTCATTCCATTCCAGGAGATTTAAGAATCAGCCCATTGCATGTCATAGAATTTCTATACAATACAAAATTCCATTTCTTATCGAATGTGTTACAGAATTCTCCTATTAATCAAATCTTTTTTATTTTTTACTTTCCAAATACAATTTATTTTAATAAATAGAATAAAAATTTATCTTGATTTTCTTATACTCTACACAGTATTAAAAGATTTAATTAACACAACAGTAGTATTTTAGAAGTGCATTATATTTTAAAAGAAAGTCGACTTTTCTTACTTCACTTCTTGCCTTTTTGATTTTTCAGATAGCGATTTATTGTTCATTTCAACATACGAAGACATTTGCAGTCGTAATCGTTTCTCAACGAACTTTCCTTAAATTACGTGACTATACTGTAAGTCTGAGTGCGGAGAAGAAAACATATTGTCTCTCTGAGATTCATCAGTTTTTTACAACAAAGGACGAATCAAGATGATCCGGACGTGGACACGCTATCTTAGAACAACTCTCAATATAAAGTAGGAGCGAAAAGTTAGATTGATTCTTGTTTATGTCTACGAATGTCATCTTTTATACAAATATATTATAAACCAAAAAAATTCGTTGAATAAGCCATGGTACTAATCTCTCATCCCATCACCACTCGAAGCTCTGATTGGAAGCCATTAACAAGCTTCCGTTGAAATATGTTATAAAAGAGAAAAAAATTTCCGACTACTCCCTGTAATGTATTACTACCTGCACATGGCTCGTTAAGGTAACAGAGGTATCTGCTCATCGTCAATTTTTTCTCGTTCTGTATGCAGCGGGCGTTGGTATTAATTGAATAAACGCTTTTCTCATCGTCTCTTTTAGCTAATTGCTTGCTTGCCTAACTATATAAAAGCAAAACGGTGTATGCATGAATGATTTTTTATGCAAAGGTATATAATAAAAGTGCACATGTTACATTTTCTTCCAGTTTCATAATTGCATTCGAAAGCATCGCTTGTGTATTTAATCATTTTTTTGTTCTCGACTTGTATTATCGTCGGCAATCCTTTCACGGTAACTAAAAATTNAATATCTTTTCACATCAGAGTTTGCTTCACTATTGTAACTGACAATGATAATCGCCAGTCCAATGGGTAATAGTGACTTTGACAGTAGCCGCCCAATTTGAGTTCGATTATAAATATACAAAAAAAATGGTGCACCGCTACCACTCTACTACCCTTAAAATAGATTTCCTTTCCACTATAGATATGTCTATATCTATAGCTGCATTTATATGTCTATCTCAATGCCCTCTACCAATAAGATAGGAATAAATATAGATTTAGTTTTAATTCCTAGCTCGGAAAGGATTAGTATTGACTACGAAACTTGGCGTATCGATCACCCTGGGTCAGTTTCTTCGAGTAAAGGGACTAATAGGATTTCAACAATCCGAAGATCAATCAATCAAGTGTTCTTTTAATATAACTATCAGCCAATAGTTTTCCAGCAATAATAAAATCAGCATCTTGTCTGATTGGCCATGTTTTTCGACTCGTTTCCTCGTAAGACGGTGTTAGAACCCCACTATCACCAGCCGTCGAAGGACGATCGGCAAGCCACTAACGGCTATTTTTCTCTAATGATCTATTCGGTAATGCGTTGATTGCATAAGTAATCAATTTTTAATAATCAATATTGCCAATATAGAGATCACTACATAATGACGTCTATGTTAGCCACAAGCCTAAAAGTGAGTGACCGTTCGACGGTGGTGGTGTAGATACGATGGTCTGCAAAAAGAAGATGACGAAAAAGTTCAACCATTCGTGCGTCCAACTATTGATCGAGGCCAATGGGTCACTTAATGACGCGAATGTATTACAAAATAATTCTCTTTGGATCCCTTTCTATTAATATTGATATTAGGGTCTACAAATGGCTAAACAGTCTACCAGGGTTTACACAGGTTTACAGGGTCCAACAGAATCTACAGGGCTCTACCATAGTTCTGGAAGATCCACTACGGTGAACTTGTGTCTAAAAGGGTCTAGAAGGTTCTAAAGAATCTTTAGGGTCTATAGGGTCTAGAACGGTTTATTATGATCTAGCAGGGCTGAGAAAGAAGTAAGAGTATTGTTGCGTCTGAAGGGAGTTCTCAGCCCGACTTCGTACCAAGTAAACTCTGGTAGACCTTGGTAAATCCTGGCAGCCCCTATTAACCACAGTAGACATTGGCGAACTTTGATATAGAGTAGATGGAATTGATTACTGTAATGCGCTTATAGGAAGTATAGAATGTTTAACATAGGATTTAGTTAAAGAGAAGTTAATTATAGAATTTATCT
>OENT01003299.1:0-13407 GCA_900239685.1 Rotaria macrura | reverse complement strand
ACAACGGGGTAAACATATGACTGAAGTGCTACAAACGTACAAAGTAAGTTATCCATCGCTGTGATTTGTCTTACATCAATATTTATTTTACGCCAAAATTTCACATAAAAGTTTTAAGAAGCAGTATTCGATTTTCAAACAGATCAATCGCTATTTTTAGGGCTTCGGGATATTGTCAGAAGTTTTTTTTATAGTAGAATACTTTTAGACGTGATGCTTGGGGGACCGAATAATGCTTAATTGAAGAAGAATTCCCGATAGTACAGAATCAAGTATTTGCCAATTCAGCTGAGAACGTTTTGACATCATTAAGCCTGCGATAATTCTTGGCTATATGAGCCGCTTCTTATTCGAAAATTGGTTACTGCGGGACGAATTATAGTTTTTTTTTAAATGAACTGGAGGTCTGGTAGCCTGTCAGTTCTATGAGCGGGAGCTAGCACAAGTCAAGGCATCATATGAAAAGTTTGCTTCATCGAGATTGTGTAGAACCTGATTGTAATTGTGCAAAATTTCAATCTCTAAACATTATGATTCATGAAATTCTTAATCAAGAAAGTCATATCAAACAATGGACGAATTTCGTTTCGTATCTGAAAGCTACTAACATGATTTTAAGAAGAAAAGTTCAATTCATGATGATGCAGTTATTTGAATAAATTACGAAGAGAACATGCTGAGTAAGGTTGAAATAAGATGACTTTGTGAGAATAATTTCCAATGATGAAATATTCTTATCTGAAATCATCTGTTATTGAGTAACTGCTAATATCCACGTATCACCTTAAACTAGAAAAGTATTCAGAATTTATGTTTTTGTAAACTTGTAAATAAGCTAGGGAATATCATATAAAGGGAACAATTACGTACGTACGTATTTGAATTCGAGGCAGTTCACTCTTTGTTCTAAAAAATATCTTGAACCGCTCAATATTTCTCATGGTAGTTAGGCTATGTCCAATCTCTTTGACTCAAACACAATCATTCAATGTCAAGCCATAAGATTTTCTCTCGGTTAAAGCAATAAATTAAGGTGAAATATTGAAATGATAGTCATTTGTCACTTCGTAGCATAAAAATATAAGTAACTGTACTCAAAGCATTGATTACGGCTAAGATAAAGATGAACATATTTTGATTGAAAGATGAATTATACGTTCTGCGAGTATGAAGTTTTTTGTGTATGATGAAAAGACTTCAATAAGAATTATACCAGTTATTACACAAGTATCTATGGAAATAAGACAGGTAAAAAATTAACACTAATGAAGAATATTTGAACATTTGAGAAGCATTTAAGAACAGGACTACAACACATGCAGATTAGTATTGTCAGAACTAGTCAGTTTTGAGGTAATACTAAACTTAAGGAAACAGATATTTAGAATCAAATTCTGAGTCATCGATATATTGTCAACTATGATTCGAATGGGTGGGGATAAAAAAGACCGCGCGCACAACCACACTCACACTGACTTCGTCTCAATGGAAATCCAATGGAAAAAAGTAAACTTTGCTTGCGCGAAGAGAAACGTTGGAGACAAAATCATGCTTTAAGGAATAATCATGATCTGTTATTTAAAGTTTTTGTTCTTTATAACGTTAAATGATGTGAAACAAAATAAAAATCGATTATGATCGTATTTTGATACATCATTGAGAGAGAAGTTCTACAAATTGTTCTTGTGAAAATATTTAAAACAGAAATCTCTCTTATTCTGTTGAATGTTATGAATAGGTTTTTAATATGTTCCCGTAGAACAATTATATATGACATAACTTTAACAAGAAGAAGACTAACTGCTGTTTAATAGAGAATAGCTTAACAGATGAGTAGTCGAATTTTTCTACTATTTCCATACATGGATTTTCCGAGTTTTCAATTTTTAAAAATATGAAAAGTTTAATTAAACGAATAGACTCGACTATTTTTAAATGATTTAGAAAGTATCTGAAAATCTTGAAGTAATGCACTTTTAAAGACTGGGCCCCCTTTATGTAAGATTATTTTGTATAGCAATCGAAAAATAGCAAAATCTTTTTTCTAGCTCTTTTAAAGCAGAAAAACCGCATTATTGACAAAGGACCATCAGAAAAAATTGATTTCTCCTTCTCTCTATATATTTGAAATGGTTTTGCTTCAATTTGAGAATGGAGATTTTCTTGAGGGTGGGTGTGGGTGTGGGGTTGTGGGATTGAGTGTGGTAGTGGGTGCGGGTGGGTGTGGGATTGAGTGTGGTAGTGGGTGCGGGTGGGTGTTGGTTTGGGTGTGGGTCTGAGCGTGGGTGAGGTTGTGGGTATGGGTGAGTGTGGGTTTGGTCTTGAGAGTGGGGGTGGGGTTGTGGGTGTTGGCGTGGGGGTGGGGCTGGGGTGGGGCTGGGGGTGTGGGTGGGGTGGTTGCTGTGTTTGTTATCTTCTTTGTATCCACACCCACACTCACCAAAACCCACACCCTCACCCATACCCACCCACACCCTCTTTCTCCGAAGAGCCAAGACTTGAATTGACTATGGATAAGTGTGCACAGGTATGTATTGTTCTTTAAATATACCTGTTCTCAAAACGGTTGAACGAGAGCAAATATTTGTACCAAACTTCTTCTAAAAATCAGTGGCATTCGCTTGCAAATACAAGACGCGTATTTTCCTATCCAATTGCAGCAAAGCCTATACAAAAAACGAGTGTAATGAGGAATGAAAAGATATATAACTGGGTAGTCGTGTGAATTACAATTCTTTCTGTGATCTGTTTAGAACTCAAGAACAGAGACAATCACTAACAAAGCCATCTTTCGTATAACTATGAGTTTTAATAAATAGAACAGCTACTAAGATTATTCAATGTTGAAATGCCATTTCGAGAAAAGTTATTATGCTTCAATAGAGGCAATAAATCGCCTCTATTCATAATAATGTCGTGCTGTGCCCAATACGATGCCACACCTAGGTTAAACATTCGAACTCAATAGACTAGAGTACTTCAAATATTACTTACAATTTCTTTTTCGATTAAAAGACGCTTAAAAACTTGTTTTCATTGTCACTATTTCGAAATAAATTGCATAAAAAAGGATTTTCAACTCTTCAAATGTTTACCTTTCGTCTATGAAAAAACTTGGCTTATTTTATGACTTTCTACTTGTGTTTAATTAATTGAATAATATATTCTTACATCGAAATTTAAGAGTTTTTTTCCTGATTCCTCATTTCAATATCTTGCCAGCAGTATCTTGTTTGACGAGAAACTTCTCAAATGATTCTGTGATTCAAAAGACAGAATCACAGTAATGAGATGAAGTTCGATAAATTTATTTCGTTGTTGATTTCTTTTCACTAAAGTCTACAATAGGTTTTGTTCGAATCAGTTTTTATTGGGATAGAAGATGGGTTGTCAGTGGCAGTTTATCGAATATAGATCAGAGCTGCCAACAGGTCAAACTGCTGGGCGAGCTGAATTTTGAAGTTCTAGCCTTTTTGTAATTTGTTCACACTATATTGAAGCAGGCAAACATAATAGATCTGTGCCAATTTATTGGCCTCATTGAAGTCTTTTATGCGTGAGAAATGTTTATGACAGTATGTTTTTTGTGTTAATTTGCTATCATGTACAATAACTTATTATTTGATTGCTCTTATGAAAATAGAAAAAAAACTAGTTGAAACTAGAATAACATATGTCAACAAAAAGTTATGTGATGGATTAGAATTGAAAAACTAAACATATCTGTCAGCCCGGTTCTTTTCTGGTGGCCTGCCAGCTCTGATATAGATGCTTTTAAAATTGTTCGAGAAAGCGCTAAAAAAATTCTTTCGGTTCTTTTACAAGGAATGCAATTTCTAGAAGATTGAGAAGTGACTTCCATGTATCATTCACTAAAGTGATCATCACTGACCGTTTGTTGAAAAGGAACATGTGTTTTGAAAATTACACTTCAGATCTAAGTGATGTAGCAAATACTTTCTATAAAGCTTGTTGCTTTATAAAAAAATCTATTACAAATATAGAAATACATACCGAGAATCAACTTTTTAAGTTAAACAGTATATAATTGCACTTGAGAAAAGACAATTTTTGGGGTAGAGAAAAAGGTAGTTTGTATTTTTTTTGTATTGCTTTTGAGAATTGAATCGTACACAAAACAATAGCAGGGTCTGGGCGTGGGTGTAATTATCTCTCTCTCCTCAATTTCTAGTCACACTCACACGTCATATACAATAAATGCCTCTCGTATTTGTTGACCCAAGAAGGGTCTCATAATATAAGATTGCCCTTCGTCAAATATTTGATGAGTGTATTGAAAGCCCCGGGTTTTTAAATGTACTAAGAAAAAGTTGCAATCGCTTTTTTCTGTTCTTGAACCTGAGTGTGGCAGCAAAAGTGTTTTAGCCTTCACTGAGGATTTAGAAATACTCCATATCCATTTGAAAGGAACCAGCACAAGCTTGATTTTGCACGCTTCTTTTTGAACACCGTCGCTGTCTACATGTCAAAATTCCTTTTGTTACTTTAAAACGAGATTATACTAGTTTCAATCAAAAAGAGTTTATCGATAAGTGTAAACAGTAAACTCCATTTACTGATTGGGGCTTTTCGACTGTTTACCGATTCTTTCGTTAGATTAATTTGTGCTGTAACAATGCCATCAAAGTGACTACGTTTACTAATAAGAGTTTATTAAATTGAGGTTAAAAAAACTATCGGAATTCGACGTTATAACTTATAAATATCACCTTAATTCAATTAGAATTTTATGGATGATTTCCATGAGTATGAATAGAGATCCGGCTCGCTGTGAAGTACACTATAAGCCACTCGTATAGTCTACATTTCACACAAATTTCAATCGAGTCTCTTCATACGTAAAGCTTGTAATTATTTTTGTTATAGATATGTACATATCTAGGATATGTGGGTGTGAAGATTTACATCATAGTAACAGGTGCATCTACAAATCCATATCCGCATCCTCATTATCATATATGATAATGATCCAAATTGTAATCAATCGAATTCAGCTCACTTGCTGTACGAACATATAAAGGTAATTTAATTTCGATGAATGATATGTCATAATAATATATTTAAATTTATTAGAGATGTATAGGAAGTGCGAAAACTCAATTATGAAAGAAGAAATTTCTGTTTATCCTTCGTTATTTGTTTCATCTAATGTCTGTCATACCTTTGTAGAGTAGTCTAAGAAGCCAGAAAAATAAAATCGATGAATTTCATCGGATTCAAAATATATTAACTATTTTAGTTATTCCCATGTCATCAAAATTGGATGTGATCGAATGGCTAGACCATAGACGATCACTGAAAAATCTTATTGAAAAATCTTATAACGATCAAGAACAACATCCACGAAAAATTTGGCAAGATGATGTCATGAATGGATATCAAAAAGTGGGATACCAACAGCTAATAAAATAATAATGAATGATGAATTATTTCTTAGTTTAACTAAAAGTCAAGCTCAAGAAGAATTCAATTATATACAATCAATTGTACCAGCCGATTTACTTTGACGCGCCTATTATAAAGTTGATAATTCTCACGAAGGATTTTATAGATTGCGTCGACAATTTATTACAAGCTATGCTGCCTTATGTACAGGTCAATATGTACTTGGCATTGGTGATCGACATCAATCTAAATATGTTACACATTTCATAGACTAGATCTCACACTATGTATGCCATTCACACTCATGTAAAACGTTATACTCCTATACATATTTTCTACACTCTTTATTGCTTAACAGTATCAATTGTAAAATTTTACATTTTAAATCATTAGACTCTTAGAAACTATTCAGAAATTCATACGATCAAAGTAGAACTCATAGAATACGATATTCGATAGGCTAAGGTCTCGTATTGAACATTAAAGAAATTTTTCGAACAGTTTAATTGAATAGAGATCAACTAGACATTATCAGATTCAATTTAATATAGTTTGTATGAACTACCTTTATTCGAATATTAAATATACCGTTGTCTTTTTGCATTTCTCACGATCAATGTTACTGTTAAACATTGAACAGTTGATCCTATTATAATAAAAATGTGTTCGTTGACATGTACTTTCGATGATGTTATCGATATATTTGATTTTTTATTTAGTACGCTGATCGATACATCATCGGGCCAAATGATTGGTATTGATATTGGTTCAGTATTCAATCTAGCTGCAATTGTAAATAGAAGTGATAAAATTCTCAATAGAAAACTATTTCTTTTCTAATTTGTTTTATTCGTTTAGCACGACAACTTACGCAATTAATGTCATGTATTGGTAAGGTTGGTCTATTTCCTGTAACAATGATTCATACAATGAATACATTACGTGAAAATTCTGATTTATTACTGAGTACGATGGATGTATTTATTAAAGAACCGTTCATGCAATTGATGGTAGGTTATATTAATATAGTTACTTATGAATCGATGATAATACAAAAGAATGAGCTTATTGCCTTTAGAAACACGCACTTATAACAGGTCACAAAATGTTGCGTAAATGAAATCATAAAAAATGAATCGATTGTTTCACAAATTGATGTGTTTCTCATTTTGTTTAGAAACAAATTTAATGCGTTCTGATGATACTTGTGCAAAAGATAGTATCAAAAGTGCACGATTAAAACTTAAAGAAATCAATCCGGTAGTTATAACTGGGTATGATTAAGTGATGAATATAAAGTTTTCATGACTCACGATTAAAAGGTTTTCTTGATACATCGAATTCGAAAGAAGCAACTCATCAAATGGAAAAGTTGCTGTTGGTGATGATGAAATCGATGACAGATGCTTACAAAATCGTTATCATAAATAAACTGTTGACGAACAAATCGTTTCGTATTATCGATCAAACAACAGATATTGATATTTTTGGCAGATCCTAGGCTCGTTTAGAAACATTTACGTAAAGTTTTCTCTTACAAAAATTCTTGTTTTTTTTTGTCTTTATTTGATAAAGAATTCGTCGTCGTTAATAGAAGACAATTAAATTGTAATAATTAGCCAATAAGAATAAAATTAGGATATGTTTAGATCAATACGACTATTGCTCAAATTAGGATATACGATAGAAATTGCTCCATGAATCAATGAATATCAATTATACTTTATCTTTCATTTCTTAATCTGTAGAGTAGTAGATAATTAATTTATTCTATGACTTTGATTCCTCAACATTTCATTTCATATTGAAAAATGGTCTTTTTTTAGATTCATTTTTTGAAAATACCACTGGAAGTAGAAGGAATCGTAGACGAATGTGATCATCTCTAGTGGAAACATTTCGGCATTTCTTGAGAGTTGAGCAAAATATCGTAAATTCATCAAAAGATGATATTTTCTCGCCGTAATTCATCTGTGTGTTTTTATTTGGAAGAAAATATTCGGATTTCGTTTTATAGAAATTCATCAGTGTATGTTTCATTGTGATTTTTCAATGTAATATAACATTGGTTTCAATAAATTCATAACTATAACATCGATGAATGATACACTAACTCGAAATATAGGGTGAATTGATGTCAGTAGAAATCCCACAATCTGTCAATTTATCGTATTCATCATCAATTATTTTCCGTTTAATCATTTGTGATAGATTATTGGTTAGCATTTATAGCAATCTAGAGTTCGAATATCTAAGTGAATTTATTAGAAAAAAACTAAGAATTAACTTTTTACATTTCTACTTCAACTAGTTGATCTCTATGGAAAATTTACATTCGAACCATTCCTAGAAAAATAAAATCATTCAGAAATTTATTGTACTAGTATAGAAAATGATTGATTAGACGCTGACAAATGTACTGTTACTTCATTTGCTGACAGTTTTCTAGTTACAACTATTTCACCATAATTAATTAAATATGGTGAAGTACAATGAACACATATTTCATAATTATGCAGTAGGAAACATGGAGTTCATGGAAGTCTTTCAAAATCATAAGGAATTCTGTCGTATAACAAGATGAACACAATCAAAGACAAGTCATGTGGAGTGTGTGCATCAAAGATTTCATAATCAATAACAAAAACTAGCTTTTATTTTACAGGTTCCTATCTGGTGAGAAGGAAAGTTCCTATGAAACTAATACACTAACAAAGAATCTAACTTTCGGCTTGCCATCTTTGAGCTTTGTGCCTAGAAAAATAGTAAATACATATTTGAGTTGAATACTGACTCAATGGTTCAAGAGATTTTAAATAGAAATTTAACTAAATGCAAAAGATTTCAAAATTGCACTAGACGAATTTCTTGAGAGAATGTAAAACATTACAATATAATAAATAGATTTTCCACAGAAAGTCGTTGAGTTAATTTTTAAAAATGATCTTCTACAAATTTAAGAATATATTTGGGGTATTTCTAGAATAGTTGTTTTACTTGCATGTTTCAAATTTGCCTAGTAATTCGTCGAGTACTAGAATTCGAATTTTTCAAGACTTATCTTCGTCTGCTAGAAATGAAACTGAAGGACACGTTCAGTTATTAAGCATTGTTCAGTTGGATAATAAGAATATGAACAAGTCTCGAATAGATTGACGAGAAAACCTATTTATATGCTCCCATTTCTACTTGAGGAAATGTTTTTCTTATAAATACTGTTAGCTATTCTATATAAAGCCGATTGTAATACTTTCATTTTCAACAGGTTCCTGAAAGATCTGTGTTGTTTGGATATCTCAAATCTAAGAGTTTCGATCTCGTTGTTATCTGGTGAGTTTATATAAACTTTCACGATCCTAGCTTTTGAAAAATATAAATTAATGATAATTTTGTTTTTTCGTTGAAAAAAATTCATTCGAACTGCATCAACGGTGAAGAGGTACCTATGTCTTGTAAGTATCATATCCTAAAGAGAATTTGTTCAAGATTTCTCAAGCTTTTTTTACCGAACAAATTAGAGTAAGCAAGATTTGTCAATCTTCGATAGTAGTGTTTTTCGAAAATTTCAGATTTTAAATAAACCTCTAGGAATGAAAAATTCAATATCCTAGTCAACGCACAATAAAATCTAGACTGAAAACATAACCTCAGGATCACCGACATATTTAGAGTTATAACCGCTTAAATGAAATCTTCATGGAAAGTGAGCGGGTTCGACCGCTACGTAAATGATCGATAGTTCTGAAAGTCATTAAGAAAACAAACATAGTTTTTCTTAATTTTCAAAATTCTGGAGAACAAAACGTAAGAAAATGAAACGTCTCGAAAACACATTAGAACAATCAAGTATATCTTCACTTTCAATCACCGATCTCAATTCGTTTAAATCTATCTTAATGTCATTCACACCTATTCATAGTTAAGATACATGATTTGATAGTTGCAATAATCTACTTATGACAGAGTACTAAATTGATTGATATTTACCCATATGTAATAATTGCTCAGAACAGTAGTTACACAAGTGGGAAATCAAAGTGTTGACATGTGATAGATTTTCCTGTAGTCAATGGATTATCATCATAAATAGAAGAAGTGCGCATCTATACTAACGCGAATCACCACCCACACCCTTACAGAAGATTAGCAGAAACGAAGACTAGGACGAGCAAGCTTTTATTTTCTTCGAAGACACTTGTGAGTTCCATCAAGTTGTGGTGTTCCTGTTCATGGTTTATATCGTGTTGATACCATCGGTTATATTACAAATGTTACTATTTTTAGTATTCATCTTTCTGGAGATGATCAGATGAAAAGACCGAAACAATCTTTACCTTGACATTATCATGTCACTTTTCTTATTATTGAAACAAAAATAAAGAAAAACATAGTCTTAAATCAATCGTTGATTTACAAGTAAGAAAAAGATCGTTATTGATTAATCAAAAATTCGTGTATTTCTCTCGTTTATGTTATATGAATCTCATAAAATGACACAGTAACAACTAGTTTGAGGATATGAAGAACTTTGGGTATTCTCAGTAAGATGAAAATGTATTCTTGGTCCTGCTGCTGAAAGAATTTTAGATTGGCCTTCTGGAGATATGCTGCAGTCTTCAAGGTCGATTCTAATGATCGATCGATTGTGAATGAACAGTATTACAAAGGTATCAACGATCGAATCTGTCACCCTTGGGTTGTTATGAAGATAAAGATATTTAAGACAAGTATTATCATTTGTGAGAACATCGGCAAGAACCTTCGCTCCTTCATCACTAATTTGATTCTTTTCCAGCCATAGGTATGCCAATTTTCTGTTGACCCTAAGCATATCTGCCAGATACCTTACACCATCGTCCGTAATAATATTGTTTCCAAGATAAAGTACTTCTATTGTTGTTTTTGACATCGAAAGTGCTCGTGCTGGATGGAAGTGCATCAGCGATTACTAAGGCACCTTGCGATGTAATGAAGTTAGTTCCAAGGTCAAGTTTCGTGCATGGTGTTTCGATGAGCGACTGTTGTACCACAAGTTTCATGTCTTCATCTGTAAGTTGTTTGTTAAAGAGAGTCCCTGTTTTGAAGTCTTCTCTTTCAGCAATCAGCTTCTCAATCCCCATGCCCCTAAAACGTTTACATTGTACAGACATCGTTAAGAATTTGGACACTGGACTTTGTTGCAGTGATCACTGTGTGCACCAATTTACAATAATGAACTACAGTTTTGGTTTTTTTAAGTAATCGAAAGGTGTCTACTTCTTAGCAAGCCTGTATGTAATAGAGATAGCTCGATAAGCAGCTGAGGATATTCAACTATGTTTCCGGTTGTGGGAGTACATTTCAAAAAGGCTCACATTTACACCAACACTCACATTCTTGAGACTTACACGAAATTATTATCGAATTATAAACAATGAGAATATTCCTGATATTTTCCAATTCTAGCATTTTATAGATATCCTTGAGTCGTCGGTTATTTCTCTGGATTTCTGCTACAATTTTATCAAGACTTTATGCACGAAGAGAGTCGATCATACTCACGATCTGAATATTGCTTTTGTATGAAATCTTTAATTTTCAAACTATTATACTACGCAGTGTTATACATACATACTTTGCAAAAATTCTTGATTTTTTTCAGTATATATCTGGCTGAAGCGAACAATGGAATATGACATTTTGTTAATGCAAACAGTGTTCGGAGTAAGTATGATGTTGGAGTTGCATGTTTTTCTGTACTTCCTCTGTTTTCGTTTTCTCTATCCTATGTTTTTTTCATTTATACTTCTTCGAAAACAAAAGTATAAAGTACAGCACGATTAAACACGTGTCTATGAAAATTTAATCTAGCAAGCAAATGGATGCCCAAAAACGCGCTATAATTTTAATGCTTTTGAACGAAATTAAAAGACGTCTATTCGATTCATCCATTTTAGTCTCAATATTTTGTGATTGAAAATTTTCATTAATTATTGCCGATCAATAGGGGAGTAGAGGATTGGTGTTCGTGCGGATGAGAGTTAACATTCTTGTGTTTAACTATTGTAATGTAGTGACTCGTGGAATTTTCCAATTTTATTATGCTTTCTTTGTGTGTATTTTCCAACTCTCATTGGAAAATCCCCAGTCTAACTTTGTATGCGTATATACATATAAACAGATGATTCATCTTAAAAAAAACGCTTTCTGTTTGCAATAAACTAGACCCGTTATCACCAGTCTACCTCATCATCGGATCTGACATCAAAATGTGATAACTATTCCCAGACGAACACCAGTGAACTATCACACCAATACCCTAATACAATCGATGCGAAACAAAGCATTCATCGAGAAGAGAATCTCACTCTCCTGATCGTTGTAGTAACTTATGTTTTCCAAAGATGTAAACCCTGTCAATTTTAATTTACGATCAATTTCTATTTGAAAATCGGCTGGAATTAAATCGGGATCATTAATTGAACTCTCAGCAAACATCGATGATACTGATTTATCGATGGTTGCTGACAACAAAGCACTGAACGATAGAATATCACCGATGCTAATATTTAGCCTCTCACAGTTCGTTTTAAGCATTCCTTGGCCTCGATAAATAGTGCAGTAGGTTTGATTTAACGGTAATTTTTCCTACAAATGATGAATTTCTCTATCGATATCTCGTAAAATAGATGCCATTATCATGATAATATCGATATATTGATTTCTCAACGCGCCATCCAGTTTTTCATAGATGAAAACGTACTTTGTATAGCAATGCATCGGCGAATGCTCATGATAATGTTTCTCGAATTCATCGATTTGACATCACTGAGAATTGTCGTTTCCATATTGCATTTAACAATAGTTGAAAAATTCTTTCCTATTAATTTCATAGTCTTCGATTCTAACTTGGAGTTCTATGAGTACTAGTGAATACATAAATGATTAGTCAAGTTCAACGAGAACAGTATAATGATTGAAGTAAAATCATACTCATACTGCTGAATATTCCTATCGAGTAAATTACAGCGAAGTTACATCTTAGTGAATACTCGTTTGAATTTAGACCACGCTTTTGTCCTTAATCCATGATAAAACTCATGATGACAATAGAAGTAAACTGAGTACACTTGAGAAATATTGTGCAATGTAGATATGAACACAATATCCAATATCCCTGCTACAACCACGAATATTGGACGTTCTTGAACTTCAATCAGAAAATTGAAAGTTTCGTCAATATTAGTGAATTTCTTTATCGAATCGGTAGTAGACCAAAGTTGACAGTTTAACTTTTGATAGTCTACATCAAATTGATTCTTGTCGCTGATATCACGAGAGTTTACCAGATGGTACACGATTGATAATGTCACTTGGACAGATAAATCAGTTCACCTGGCTATCACAGCAACGCTGATTGTCAGGTGATGAAAAACTAGCGTCGGCTTTTGTATTTTTGTTGCTCATTATGAGTTGCTGACAATAGCTTGACGTTCAAATACTTCAAACAAATTGTTTGTGCTGATATTTTATTGATGCTAGTTGAAGGAAACAATGTTTACTGTTATTGAAAATAGCTGCAAGTGGAAGAATTATTTCGATAAGCAAATAAATTTAACAGTTTTGCATTAAGATCAAGAGATAATATACACTTGTTAGTGGAGTGTACAATTTTTCATCAGGAAGTAAACTGCGTCAAGGTGAGATAAGCAAATAGTAAATGGCGCTAGGACGGATCGGCGCACATAAAGCACTGAAACATAATTTCGGATTAAAAATAAAGTGCTAGTCAATAGTTTACATTAGAAATTACACTCTCACATCTTTAGAAATGAGATCTTTGTCAAATTATTCAAAGAGATCGGGATGTAAGTGTGATTATGGATATTGGCCTAGGTATGGATATTCAAACGAGTATGTGAGTGTGGGGGAGTATACTGAAGATAGTTCTAAACTGCTTAACACTCTAAAATATGTACTGTCCTCTATCTACATCCATGTGTACACATACAGTTCAAACCC